>JAOTRH010226365.1:0-10332 GCA_034768845.1 Heliamphora exappendiculata
AATTAAAATATTTTGTAATGAAAAATAAAATTAAGTTTTTTTAATTAATTAATTTTAATTAAATAGAAAAAATTTAGATATTTTAATTTTTTTTTACTAAATATCACGTTTAAAATAATTTTTCATAAAATCGGATATCTTAAAAGAATATGAGAATTAATTTTAAATTTTAAATTAATTAAATGAACAAATATTTAATCGAAATAAATTATTATTTTTAAAAAAATGTAGAACGAAAAATAAAATAAATAAATACTTTTAATCACTACCTTAACTGAAACACTAAAGAAAAAATTGTACATTTATTAAATTTTATTTGTTACGTATTTAAATATGAAAAGGTAGTTCGATAAACTAGAATATTTGAAATCGTGTACATGAAAAGATGTTTTATTTTTTCAAATCGTGTGATTTTCAAAATTTATAAATTTATTTTAATTGAATAGATTTTTATAACCTTCAAAAAATTTTAAAGATCTAAGTGGGAGAAGAAATTTATTCATAGATAAATCATTCGATCTCCGTCACTAGTTTGTAGGCGATGCAATTAAACCCTATGTGTTAGCAGTAAGGCCTTCTTCTCTATCGGATAGATTAATTGTGATATCGTTAGTACAAATCTCTTTTAGGGATAATTCTGGATAATTATTAGTGTGGATCATTTTTCCATCTGAATGGGTTCAATATAAAGGAATTGATTTAAAATTAGGTGATGGTTAATACTTAACTGTATATAATAGTATTTTCTTCCCTGAGTCACTGCTTTTATATATTAGACCGAAACTATATCAGCTATTTAATTTTACTTGGTAAGATCAGTTGCCTAAATAGTAAGATTAATAGGGATTGGTCTGTCTGGTCATACGATGGATAGTAGATGTCCTTTAATCGAGGCATGCTGTTCACAAAGTTCTAGGCTATTGGCGATTTTTTTTATAAAATGGTTGAGGGAACCAAATTAAAATAAATTTAAAATTATGTTCATCATAATTAACAGAATTTTTAATTATGTGATTCTCAGGATTAAAATAGCTTTCAATCTACTCGCTTCTATACTAAAAAAATAAACTTACGGGACCAAATTATGTTGACTGAAGACGAAACTTTGACATTGTCTTAACTGTCGAATATTACAAGTTTGTCTTTAACTAAGATATGTCCATCGGTACTTGATGTGGGGGCCCGGCCGAACAAGAAACCCAGGCTCATCAGAAGTGGCAGAAAACTGATCAGATGGCTCGCTGTTATATTTTCGCTTTCATGTCAAATGTTTTGCAGTATTAGCATCAGTCTATGCCTAGTACCTATGACATGATTATGAATCTCAAAGAAATATTTGGGGATCAAAATCGTGCTTCTAGGCAGGTGGCCATGAAATTTCCGATGAATGCAAACATGGCTGAAGGCACCCCAGTTAGGGATTATGTTTTGAAGATGATTGGTCTTCTGAATGAACTGGAGATCGTTGAAGCTTAAATTGACGAAAAAACCTAGGTCGATATCATACTCAAGTGAGTGCCTAAAAGTGTTAAGTAGTTTTTCCTGAACTATACTATGAACAAGCTCAGCTTTTCATTGGCAGAACTTCTTAAGGAACTTCAAGCAACTGAGGGTGTTCTTAGGAAGTCAAGTTCTATGTATGTGGCTGAGAAAGGTTCTTCATCTAAGCCAAAGGATAAAAGGAAGAAAAAAGTTCTGCCACAGGGGGGCACAGCTCCAACAGCAGTTAAGGGACGACAAGCTGGTGTGAAGAAGTCGAGAGGCAAGTGCTATCACTATAACCAGTTTGGGCATTGTAGATGACAGTGCCCAATTTTTCTCAGTAAGCAGAACAAATTAGGTAATTTTTGTTCACTAGTAGTTGAAATATATTTAGCGATGTTATCTACCGAAACCAAGTATGTAGATACACAAGCCACTAATTATGTTTGCAATTCATTGTAGGGATTCTAGAAAACCAAGTAGCTTGGTGATGAAAAAATTTACCTACATATGGATAATAATAATACAAGGGTAGCAGCAGTTGCAGTAAGAGATGCCACTCTTAGTTTTAGTAGAGATATGATACTTCTTTTGAAAAATTGTCTTTTTGTACCTTCGATTAGAAAAAATTTAATTTCAGTCTTGAGCTTAATAAAGAACAAATATTCTTTTCATTTTAGTGACTTTGTAGTTGTGAAGAAAAATAAATATTTTATTTATTCTGGTACATTGGTGGATGATTTGTATATCGTATCTCTCATTTTTCCTACATTGTAACTAATTAAAATGAATAACACATATAATTTACCATATAAGAGAAAGTTTCTTTCTTTGATAAATCAAATATTTTTTTGGTACTTATGCTTGGGTCGTATTAATTTAAAAAGGATAAACAGACATGTAGCAGATGGACTTTTGAGTTAATCGAAAATAGAAGTACTTTCAGTCTATGAATTTTGCTTAGAGGGTAAGATAACCAAGAGACCCTTTCGGCCAAAGGCTATAGAGCAAAAGAATCGTTGAACCTGGTTCACTTTGATGTGTGTGATTCTATAATAATTCAGGTTGGAGGTGGCTTTGAATACTTTGTCAGTTTCATTGATGACTACTCAAGATATAGATACGTTTACCTGATGTACCGTAAATCTGAATGTTTTAAAAAAATTTAAAAATTCGAGGCGGAGGTAGAGACGCGTCTGGGTAAAAGTATCAAATCAGTACGATCCGTCCGTGGTGGAGAATACCTCTTTGGAGAGTTTAGGAATTACCTGCCATCAGTAGGGATTATATCTTAGTTTATTGCACCTGATACTCTACAGTAGAATAGTGTAGCAAAAAGAAGGAATATGACTCTTACGGAGATGATAAGGTCCATAATGAGTTATCAGATTTACCCGATTCATTTTGGGGACTCGATATAGAGACAACGGCTACATTATGAACTTGGTACCTTCTAAGTCAATACCTTCTACTCTCACAAAATTATGGACCGGGTATAAGCCTAATTTGAAACACATTCAGATTTGAGAGTGTCCAGCACTTGTGCTGAAAGAGAACGCGGGTAAGTTGGAATTGAGGACAGAAGTCTGTTTCTTTGTAGAGTATCTCAAGGGAACGAAGGGTGATCTGCTTTATAATTCTAAAGATCAGAAGGTCTTTGTTAGCACTAATGCCCAATTCTTAGAAAGGAATTATATTATGGATCACAGGTCCAAAAGTAATATTGTTTTGAAAAAACTGAGAGAAAATACCAGTAGAACGGAATAGGAACTACAAGTCACTGATATTCTATTACCTCGTCATAGTAGAAAGATTATCGAGATAGGTGCAAATCAAGAACAGAGTGTTGAAGCACATGATTCAGATTCTGCACTACGTGTTACTGTTAGTACACAAATATAGGTAGTGCCTCATCGTAGTGGGAAGGGCGTTCATCAACCTGATTGGTATATGTTCTTGAGAGAATCTTTTGACAGGATCTCTGCAGAACTAAATACTGAGCCCTGTAACTATAATGAAGCACTTTAGGATAAAAATACAGATATTTGGCAAAAGGCTATAAATTTAGAGATTGAATCTATGTATTCCATTCATGTCTGAGAACTTATAGAACCACCTGAAGAGATAAAATCTATTGGATGTAAGTGGATCTACAAGAAGAAGAGAGGAGCATAAAGAAAGGTTGAAACTTTTAAAACTAGACTTGTTGCTAAAGAGTTCACTCAGAAAGAAGGGATCGATTGTGAGAAGATCTTTTCGCTGGTAGCCATGCTTAAGTTTATCCAGATTCTCTTATTCATTGTTGCTCATTTCGATTACGAATTCTGACAAATGGATGTCAAGATAGCTTTCCTTAACAGAAGTCTTGACGTGGGTATCTACAAGATACAACCAGAAGGATTTATTACAAAGGACCAGGAGCACATGCTGTGTAAGTTTAAGAGCTCTATTTATGGACTTAAGCAGGTATCAAGGTCTTGGAACACTCGATTTAATCAAGCCATTAAGTCTTATGATTTTGATTAGAGTCCAAATGAATCCTGTGTATACAAGAAGCGTGACGGAAGCGTAGTAATTTTATTAGTACTTTATTTATACGATATCTTGCTCATCAAAAATGATGTAGGGACGTTATCTACGGTTAAAATATGGTTATTTGGATAATTCGATATTAAGAATTTTAGAGAAGCCAGTCACATCCTTGAGATCAAGCTTCTGCGAGATCAGAAACAAAGGATGCTGGGCTTATCACAAGTAAAGTATATCGATGATATCCTTGCTCATTTTAGCATACAGAATTTCAAGAAAGAGTTTCTCCATTTAAGGTATAGAATCAGTACTCTATCCAAGGATCAGTGTCCTAAGACACCTAATGAGATAGAAAAGATGAAGGCGGTTCCTTATGTTTTGGCAGTAGCAAGTCTCATGTATGCTATGCTTTGCACTAGACCCGACATTTGCTTTGCCGTTGGCATGGTTAGCATATATCAATCTAACCCAGAGTAGAAGTATTGAACTACAGTAAAAAATATAATCAAGTACCTGAAAAGAATTAAGGACTATATGGTGGTTTACTAGGCAGACAGTCTAGCACATTTGGGGTACACAGACTCAGATTTTCAGTCTAACATGAACTCTTGTAAGTCTACATCAAGATATGTGTTTACCTTACGAGTTGGAGTTATATGTTAAAGGAGTATCAAGCAGTACTGCATTGCTAATTCCACCATAGAGGCTGAGTACGTGGAAGCTGCTAAAGTAGCCAAGGAGCCCGTTTGGCTCAAGAAATTCTTGTTAGATCTAAATGTGGTCCCTTTAGTTCAGTCGGCTATTACACTTTATTGTGACAATAGTGGAGTGGTTGAAAACTCAAATAAGCCAAGGGTCCACAAGAAAGGAAAGCACATTTAGTGTAAGTATCATATAATATGAGAAATTGTACGGAGAAGTGATGTCGCTGTGACCAAGATTGTATCAGGAGACAACCTTACAAATATTTTTACAAAAAGCTTACCGGCTAAGACTTTTGATAGTCATGTAGAGAACATGAGAGTCAGATGTATGGTAGCATGATTTTGAATATAAGTGGGAAGTTGTTACGGTTGGTATACTGAAAACTATATTTTTAGTATTTAATTTTTTAAAAATAAAATTAATTTTTTATTTTGTGAGAATCTTTATGAGTAATGTATGTGTTTCATTTCTTTAATATTATGCATTGATATCATTTATTATGTATAGCATTTGGTCTAGTGTGTATAGTACGGTTTGCACACAGAAGATCATGTTTTAATTTTTTGCAGAATATAAATTTTATGTTCACAGTTTAGATGGAAATAAACATATCATTAGTACGATTGTAGCACATAGTTTTAGTAGGCCTGTCTTGATTACAAAAAATAGATAATAGCGTCGTCTATTATTCCGACTCTCTATGCTAATACACTTCGTGTGTATTGAACGGGATAATTTGGGTAATTAATTTTATACTGACTATTTAAATTAATTTGCACTCCAAGATTATTATGAATAGTGCTTATATTCTTAATCCTAAAATAATTATTAATTTGTGTATATTTAATATTCGTTGTTTTGATTCATTAGATAATAGCGTCGTCTATTGTTTCGACTTTCTATACTAATACACTTTGTGTGTATTGAATGGGATAATTTGGGTAATTAATTTTATATTGACTATTTTAATTAATTTACACTCCAAGATTATTATGAATAGTACTTATATTCTTAATCCTAAAATCACTATTGATTTTTGTATATTTAATATTCGTTGTTTTGATTCATTAGAGGGTGCGATCTTATATGGATTTATATTTCCGGTAAATTGGATAGCGGTATTATTTATATGGTGAATATTAATTATTGATGGAATCCACGTCTCGAATGATCAGGATTGACGATGCTCCCTTAAAAAAACTTATAAGTTTTGACCGGGCCAAACTCTACAGGTAGATTTGATTGTTCGGCGGTCAAATAAGTTAAGCAGAAAGGTTTAAGGAATTTCAAGATACCGATTAAATTAAATTATTAGTAATTAAATTTAATTGGTGGGTATTGGTCTTGAGATTATAGGTCAAATTGTAATTATAGTTCTTTAGTGGTGTGAACTGTAATTCAGTACTTTATAAAAATTGTAGAAACTGCTGCAAGGTTTTCAAAATTATAGATACTGCTATGAGATGGGTGTCTGTGTTCCACTAGAAGTTTTACTCATAATTACTCTATAGGTCCCTACTGTAGTTCTATAAATATGCGGGTAGGTTGAACCATATTCATAACTTGTCTTCAAGACTAAAGTTGTCCAAGTTTTTTCGGTACGAGTTGTCGATAGTCCATAACCTACACTATATTCGAGAATCGCATAAGGGAATATAGTAGAAGCTCTGACGGGAGCTTTAACTCGAGAACAAAAACATAGTTGAAGATTTGACAGGTAAAAGGTATTCTTCTAAATTAACTTTGGTTGCACGGTTTTACTTTTGGTCGTTCGACATCAAAAGTTTTATTTGGAACCCGTTTTGGCGGTTGTCCGTCCAGTTAATTTTTAATCGAAAATCGTTTGCAAAAACAATGATCTTGACAGTTTTGTCTCCAACACTTAACCTGTAATTGATGAGCGAAAATCTTGAATTTGGTATGTGAAGTGAGTATCCTTATTACTATTAATAATGATTGGTTTAAATAATGTACCTTAGTATTTGTGATTAAAGATGAAGTTCTTGACTAATTCATATGAATTGGGAAATTGTGTGTGTGAGCCCTAATAATTGAGTAAGTGTAATACATTAATTAAACAGGGAATTCATTACTTGAATGGAATATGATCTTGGGATGCATGGTTATATAATGGATTGATGAAAGGAATATAGTCCCATGGTTGGGCTCATGTGTTAAATGAATGAAAATGAAATTATTAACTTGAACTGAGAACCAACGGTTGAATGTTGAATAAGTTGGGCATGACTAACTCTGCGGTAATAAACCAAAAACTTGTGCAAGTAAGGTGCTCTACCCATCGGGTTAGTCCCCGAAAATGTGTGCACAGGTTGCCTACCTATCGACGTTCCTATGGAAAACTGAAAAAGAATATTTTTTGTGGTGAGTTATACAGCAGGCTATTATCCTTCGGGCTTTGCGTAGCCAGATGGGTGGTAATAGTAACGGGGCTCTATAAGCTCCACCCGGGGTCAGTTTAGAACTTAATTAATAAATTGAATGGACCTGGATAATGAAGGAAAAATGGAATTGAAGTGGAATGTGGCTAATGAATTGGATGGAAAAGAGAATAGTAGTTAAGAGAATATAATATGATGTAAGTGAACTAAAACAATATTTGGAATTTACGGGACACTTAGATACTGTATTCGAGGGCTTAGAAATAAATGTATAAGTTATTATACTAAAATGAGAATCGATTAGTTGTTTCATATGATCGAGTGCAGGTGGGAACTATTGAATACGCATCTCTAAAAATTTGTTAATTTGTTTTGGCTTAGTTGCATTCCCACTTTCACACCTCACACATAATGTATCATATCATTTTTTAGTCTCTATTTTACGAGTTTCGGCTCATATTGTTTAAACTATGTTTTTCAGGTTCAGAAGAATGATGAGGAAAGACTTAGAAGATTTTGGTTATGACTTTTAGAATGTTAGTTTTGTATAACCTTGGATTATGTAACACTATATCGGTTTATGGAGTTATATTGGATGATTCGATGAATGTAATTATAACTGATCCTCATATATTGTTTTGAGATGAGTCTTGGATTATATAAGATGATTTAGAATAGTGACTACTTATGTTTTAGATTATAATGACTCATACTGTGCATGAGAATTTGAGTTTAAATATTGGGATTGCAAAACAGGTAATATTTTAACGGTTATACCGTGGGATATTCGAAAAATATATAAAATTTCATCGAAATTTTTAAAATTTATAGTTAGAATATTTTTTAAAGTTGGGGCGTAATATCTTTTAAATTGACTTAAATTCTAGAGTTTTTTTAAAAAAAAATTTGTAAATTTGGATTATCACATGGGTTCACATGCCTCAGAGTCAGAACGTGGCATGAAGAAAATTCAGAAAACTAATTATTAAAATCAACTGTTCTTTTATTCTTTTAATTTCAAATTTAATTTTTAATAATTAGCTTTCTAATGTTTAAAGATAATTAATTTTTTTGTTGAGAGTGTTTGAAAAGAATAATTAGTTTTAATTGTTTTAAATTATATTAGGAGTGCAAATTATACTTAGTACATATATAATGGTTAACACAAGAAATGTGTAGAATGCCATCACTTGTTGCGCTTTTCTTTTCTTTTTTTTTCCGCAGCTACATTGCATAGACATTCTCTTTGTTTCCTTTTCTATAAACTATACAAAGGAAAAATTGCAAAGTAACAATGGAAGAAGAAATTAAAATCAACACTAGATCCATAGGTTTAATCTCACAATCTCATGTCCAGTATAGGTTGAAAAACATAATAGGTTGATCAAAAAAGGGTTTTCAATTCCATCAAAATTATATATATACATATATATACACACACACACACTAATATATAAAAGGAAATCACCTATTTGGTGCGATGAAGTTGTGTGAATTTTTTGTATACCAAAATTGGCCGTAGTTTTTTAATATCAAAGCAATTTCATTTGGTTTTAACCATTAAAATTTATGTCCATTATCTAATTTAATAATTATAAATGTTCATAATTTGACAGTTAAATTCTTTTGTTAATTTTTTTCATTTACTTCAATTTTTAAGAGTGTTGCTAACTTTACCAAAAATTTCTACCGAAAATATTGACCGAAATTGCTTAAAACACGTATTCAGTTCACGCAACTCTCTACTTGCTTCTCTCTCTCTCTCTCCCGTCACTCTCATTCGTCTCACATTCACACTTCACAGCCATGGCCTCACTAATAAGCTTTTGCACATCCCTAGCAAATTCAAATAGCTGAGCTTCCTCCATCCCCGCCGCAGACGAAACCAGAACCACCCTCGATCAAGTCTCACACAACTCGCTGTAAATCGCCTCAAACTCGCCCAACACCTCGCGCACCACTCCCAATTGGGTTTTTTTTTTTACGTTTTTTTTCTTATTTTCTAATCATATGATCTCTGCCATCTCCTCATCATCTATTGCTAGATGCAAGTTCAAGCCTTCTCCATTCATGATGCTAGGTTCTCATCGGTTAAAAACTGTGAGAACATTCTTACTGGTAATGCGTGTGAGAATATTTTCAGTGGTAATGCGTGTGAGAACATTCTCACTGATATCGCAGAGCCTAGCATGATGAAGGGAGAAGGCTTGAGTTTGCAACTAGCAATGGATGATAAGGAGATGGCAGAGATCATATGATTAGAAAAGAAAAAAAATAAAACAAAAGGTAAGGACATTCTCACACCAGTGAGAACATTCTCACTGGTAATGCGTGTGAGAATGTTCTCAGTGGTAATGCCTGTGAGAACATTCTTACTAATATCGCAGAGTCTAGCATGATGAAGGGAGGAGGCTTGAGTTTGCATCTAACATTGGATGATGAGAAGATGGTAGAGATCATATGAATAGAAAAGAAGAAAAAAAAAACAAAAAGTAAGGTCATTCTCACACCAATGAGAACATTCACACTGGTAATGCGTGTGAGAATGTTCTCAGTGGTTCAGAATTTTAGATAGTTATAGAATTTGTTATTAGTTGAGTTATGCTCCGGACAGCAAACAAATTCCAAATGCCACAAACGTGAAGGAATAAGTTGCAAAGCCGAAAAGTAAGGCGTTCCTCCATTGGTACAGCAGGGAGGTGATGGACGGGATGTAGTTTACAAAAGTGGAGAGTAACGTGGATGATCTGGTGACGGAATAGCAGCACAACCAGGACGCTACCACCGACGATGAGGAAGAGTACCGGGAGGAAATGGAAGTGCATAACGAGGAGAAGTAATCGAGCAATTTGGCCAGCAATGGAAGGACTGGCTACCTCAATTGCGCCTTCTACGGTACGGCTTCATCCGATTCTTCTTTTTTCTATTTTGAAAGATGACGTGGCAAATTTTGGTTCTTTTTTCGGTCGTTTCTTTCATGTTGAATAGATTTTTGAATTTTTAAATACAATATATTTGCACAAGCATATGCGTGTCCACCACTAGTGTGTGTATATATATATATAGTAAAACAAACGTGTATATATATAGTAACACAAACGTATACATACATGTATCACACCATGAGAATTACAAATCAAAAATCAAAACATAATACATTCTCACTTTCTTAAAAATACTCAGAAATTGTCAATTTGAGCCCATTCTTTTATTTTTA
>JAOTRH010226376.1:0-10331 GCA_034768845.1 Heliamphora exappendiculata
TTTTGATGGGCAAGCTGACTATGGAAGATATCTTCAAGCCAGCTTGAGGGGGAGTGTTGGAAAATTAGGAAGATATGACTGATTGTATAGCTGATTGTATGGAGGTAATTAGGCAAGATTGTATGGCTGATTGTATGACTAATTATATAGCTAATTGTGTAGCTGTAAATTAGGTAGTAATTAGTCAATGAATATAAATTAGGAATGTATCTATATTAGGTAGACTAATTAGTGATTCATTTATTAATTTAGACCCTTATAATTTCTATAAGTAGAGATTAGTGTAATTCAGGATTTAATTGAATGAATGAGAAAATTATTTCCAAACTATTCTCTCTGTCTACACTTACATTCTTTGAAGAGTGCGCCAGGCTGTAGCCTACTTTATCAACCATCGGATTCTTTGACAGTCACCGGGTTTAGTGATGCTGATTGGGCCAGTAGCTAATCTGATAGACGATCTACATCTGGCTATTGTTGTAGGGACTCAGACTCTTCTTTTTTTATAAGGATTAATGAAATGTATATTTTCGGCAAAAAATGGATAAGTGCTTAATTTTGTGAAAGAATTAAAACTTGATCCTGATAATGATTATTAACGATAATGGTATGCCCGGTAGTGCTTGAGATCCTTTATTGTGAGTTGTTTGGGTGAATCTTGCGGTGTTCGGTTCATGATTCGATTTGTGTAGACATCTTTTATTCGGATCTTCACCAAGTGCTGACCGCTCGAGCGGGTAGGTGGCCGAAAGTCCAGTAAATGGGGACCGTTCGAGCAGTGAGAGGGTCTGCTCGAGCGGACTGTCGGCGAGTAGCTTATAAGTTACGGGTTTTAACATTTCATTCCCATTCTTTCCTCTTCTCTCTCTCTCTCTAAAACCAGAACATGGGACCTAGGGTTAGATCTTGAAGATCCATGGAGCCTTTCTTGTCCCGTTGGGGTAGATTTCTTACCGTTCCTCCGAGTAAGCAACCATTGGAGAGTGTGGATGTGCCTTGGGAGCTTCTCCGTAACCGCGCGATTGGGGTTTTAAGAGTTTGGAGCTCGCTAGAGATTCGATTCATGTTGGTGGAACCTCTTAAAGATAGGATCTATGACTATCCTTGAAGTATTGTTTGATATGAGTTGAATATTTGTGTTTGTATACATAAAAAGCATGAAAACCTATGTTTTGAAAACCCTAGGTTTGGATTTGATGTTAAAGTAAGTTAAATCTAGTGTTTTCAAGTGATGTGAGATAGTTCTACCTAAATATTATCGTTAGAGCATAATAAATGTGTGATTTGAAAAGTTAGGGTTTATTCGAGTTGAAAACAAAGAAAATTAGGGCTTTTCGGGTTGTTGGGTTTAAATGATGAAATTGATGAATGATTTGGTAAACCTTGGGTAGGAGGAACCTTTGATTTGTGTTTTAGGAAAGTGAGAATTTGATTATTGCCTAACTTAAAAGAAATTTGGGGGTTTTGGAGTCAGTGGACCTGAATGGTGAAATTAGTTAGAATTTTAAAATTGGGATTTGATTTACTTCATAGATATGTTAACTTCATAAATCCTTGGAATTGATAAGAATGGTGTATCGTTGTGATGAGAACTTTGAATAAAATCCATGAATTTAAGGATGTGTGAAATGATAAAAGAAATTTGGGGGATTTTGAACAAACCATGAAAATATGATGAGTTTTGGGAATCACTGTGTTGGTGGGGTTTTAAGTAGAGGAAAATCGGGATATGTGAGATCTATGGAACTAATGATGTTAATCGATGATTTGCCCTATATGTGTTGTGTGTTGGCGAGAGGAACCAATGTTAGGTTGGACTCGTGTTTGGAAATGTGTTTAATTGTTATAAATTATGTTCATATTGGATAGTCGTTACTGCATTTAACTCCTGGTGTGGGTTGCGTGTTAGCGAGAGGAACCGAGTTTAATGGTTGGACTCGAGTCGTGATGTAGATGATTTGATTGCGTTGTGTTGGTGAGGGAACCATCTTGGGTTGGACCCGTGCGCGTATAATGTGATTTTGATAATATAAAAGGATCGATTTTGGGATCCAATTTGGGCACGAGTTGCTCAACGATGAAGACTAGAAACCTGCGCAGGTTAGGTTCTCCGCCCGTTGGCTAGCAATCAGGAAAGGAAGTTAGTCGTGTCGGGATATAGAACATCTCGTTACTTCACGGACCTCATGTGACCGGGTTGGTAGTAACGCGACGTGGGTCTATACGCTCGTCCGGCGTTGGTTCCTATGTCTTAAACCACGAGTTGATAAAACATAAGAAATGTATATATATATATATATATATATATGCGTGAGTTGTCAAATTGAGAAACCTTGATAATGGTTGTGGAAATAAAGATTAGCTAGAAAGGTAAACTCAGTTTAGATTTGGAAACAATTGAAAAACGTACGGTGCGTGTGTGTGTGCGCGCGCGTGAGTGTGCGAGTTATTAAGAAGTTGAAATGGATGTATTGAAGTTAAAATGAGAGAAAGCTAAATGAGGAATTTTGTAAGGAAAGCTGGTTATATGACGAGTTCTGTAAGAAAATGGAAGTGACATTTGATAATTTTATGTGTTGCACGTCGCATAATCACCCTCGCATGTCATGCATATTCATTCATTGTTAGTCATTTTTCCTACGAGTTTCGGCTTGTGTTGTTTAAGAACATTTCAGGTGATCGTGAGAATCGAGTTATCTTCTGGAGAAGTATGCATTGAGACCTCATTAGGTCGTCATCTTTGAAGACTCTTGGCGCTTGTTTTAGGTTGTAATGATACAGAGTTTTATGTATCGTATTATAGTTCAATAGTAGTTTGTTTGTAAGGCCTTAAGGTCAAGAGTACATTTATTGTATGCATGAGAGAACGTTTGGGTTGGTTTTATGTTTTCAATAAAACATGTTAGTTTCTTATTCTCGACGAAGTTTTAAAATGCTTTTCCTATCTTTTATGTCCGAATCTCGTGGTATTTATAACATGAAAGATTTTTTTTTTTCAAAGGTTTATTGTGGAAATTTTGTGCCCTTTTGTTTCAAAACCCTGTTTTCAAATGGGGTATTTTCTTAAGGTTTTCAAACCTCATTTGAGTACCTTTTTACTTCAAATCATGGTTTCGTGGGCAAAATGTTCATCTTTCGAGCTTTTTCTTGCAAATCGTTCCAAGTTTTATTGTTCGGAAGTCAGGGCGTTACAATTGTACCCTAGTTGGTGGCAATTTGGTTACTTGGTGCAGTAAGAAACAAAGTGTGGTGGCTCGTTCCAGTGCTGATGCTGAATATCGGGCAATGGCTCACATCGCCTCTAAAATGTTGTGGGTCCGTTCTCTTCTTCGGAATTTTGGTGTTTCTACTCCCCTTCCTATGAACATGTTCTGCGACAATCAAGCCGCTATTTTCATTGCTAATAATCTCGTGTCCCATAGATGGACCCAAAAGAGGGCGGATGGGGGTGGTCGCCTCCCTAAGATTTGAAAAAAACTCATAATTATAGTAGTATTAGTCCAAAATATGTTTAAATTATATAAGTTTGCCTCCTTAAGATTTTTTTAAAAAAACTTAATATATGTCCCTTAAGAATTTATAAGAACAATTCGCTCCATTTAAATTAAAATCCTGCATCTATCCCTGCTGTGTTCCATGAGCGCACCAAGCATATTGAGATTGACTGTAATAACCCGTATCTCAACAACCAATAGATTTGAAAATTTCTATTATATTCATCAATAACATCCTAATATATTCTGGAAGTGAAAAGGAACATTTGAAAATTTCTTTACAATCATTAGGGGATCACAAACTATATGCAAAGATTAATAAGTGTAAGTTTTGGTTGGATCAAGTAATGTTTCTAGGTCATGTCATATCCAGGGAAGGAATTCAATGGACTCAAAGAAAGATGGAACGGCGGTAATCAAGTAGGCAAGACCAATCAGTATAAACAAACATGCGTAGCCTTTTGGGATTGGCTAGTTATTATTGGAGATTTATTCGAGACTTCTCTTTAATCGTAAAACTCTTGACTCGGTTAACCCAAAAGAATGTAAAATTTGAATGGTCAGACTAGCGTGAATAGAATTTTCAGAAACTAAAGTCTAAGTTGGTATCAACCCCTATACTCACCCTCCCATCAGGCAGTGAAGGTTTTGTAGTCTATAGTAATGCGTCACACCAAGGGTTGGATTGTGTTTTGATGCAACATGAGAAAGTAATCGCATATGCATGTAAACAGTTGAAGCCCCACGAGAGGAATTATCCTACCTATGATCTCGAATTGACTGCAATTGTCTTTGCACTCAAAATATGGAGACACTATTTATTAGGGGTCACCTGTGAGATACTCATTGACCATCAGAGTTTGAAGTACGTCTTCACTCAGAAGGAGTTGAACCTAAGACAGAGAAGGTGGATGGAACTAATTAAGGATTATGATTGTACAATTCACTACCATCCGAGAAAGGCCAACGCGGTGGCAGATGCCCTAAGCCGGAAATCATCAGGAAGTATAGCGCACCTTCAGACAATACAAAGTAGTACGTTTTTTGAAATGCGATTACTCATAACCACTCTTGCAATACGGGAAAGTGAGGGCTTATTAGCAACTCTTAAAATAAAGCCAACCTTGTTAAACCAGATCCGAACAACCCAGTTAGCAAATAGTTAAGTGGACAAGACAAGGGCAGAGGCAACTGCTCAAGGAAAGACAGAGTTTGAGGTTTGAGATAATGTCTTATGGTTTGGTTATCGACTATAGGTGCCTAACAATGAAGAGTTAAAGAGGCAAATTTTAGATGAAGCCCAAAATTGAGAGTACACGATGCACCCATGAAGTAAAAAAATGTATAGAGATCTGAAGAAAAGATACTGATAGAATGGGATGAAGAAAGATGTGACAGACTTTGCAGCAAGATGTTTAGTATGCCAACAGGTTAAAATTGAACACCAAAGCCAGCAAGACTATTACAACCTTTGTCTGTACCTGAATGGAAGTAGGATCACATCACTATGGATTTTGAAGTCGGGTTACCACGATCTCCCAAGGAAAACGATGCTATTTGGGTAATTGTGAATAAATTAACGAAATCGACACACTACCTACTGATCAAAATGACGTTTTCGATGAATCGGTTCACACGACTCTACATCGATGAGATCATTCGTTTGCATGGCGTACCAGTTTCGATAAGTATCAGATGGGGATCCACATTTTACATCCAGATTTTGGTCAAGTCTACAAGAGGCGTTGGGGACTACGTTAAAGTTTAGTACGACATTTCACCCGCAAATTGACGGCCAATCAAAAAGGACAATTCAGACCTTGGAAAATATGCTCAAAGCCTGTGTATTGGATTTTGCTAGAAACTGGAAAGAACATTTGTCGTTGATTGAATTCGCGTATAATAATAGTTTTCAGTTGACCATAGGAATGGCCCTTACGAAGCATTGTACGGCAAGAAATGTCGAAACCCAATCTGCTAAGAGGAAGTCGGAGAAAGGAAGCTAATTGGCCTTGAAATTGTGCAAATCACCACTGATAAGATAAAATTGATCCGAGAAAGATTGAAGCAGTTTTTGAATAGGCAGAAGAGTTATGCAGATAATCGGAGACGTGACATGGAATTTGAAGTCAGAGATCATGTATTCTTAAAGAAATCACCATGGAAATGAGTGATAATATTCAAAAAAAAAGGAAAGTTGAGTCCCCGTTACATTGGGCCATATGAGATCATTACAAGAATTGGAAACACGACATATCAATTGGCACTACCTCCGGAGTTGTCAGGATTATACAATGTATTCCATGTCTCAATGTTAAAGAAATACATGTCAAATCCTTCTCATCTGTTGATAGTATAACCAGTTGATTTGAAGCCGGACCTTACATGCGAAGAGGAGCCAATACAAATATTAGAAAGAAAAGAAACAATTCTACAAAATAAAGTCATTTTATTGACAAAAGTATTGCGGTGGAGCCATTCAGTGGAAGAAGCCATCTAGGAACAAGAAGAAGATATGCGAAAGAAGTATTCACACATTTTTTAGTAAAAAGACACGTAAATTTCGATGATGAAATTTTTTAAAGGGAAGTAGATTGTAATAACCTATATTCTAGCAACCAATAGAAATGAGATACGTGTCAACCATAATTTTTCAGCCCAGTTAATTAAGCTCCTTAGAATAATATAATATTTGATTGTTCATTATAAAAATAAATAAATAATAACAAATTAGTAAAAAAAAATCTTCAAATAAAAATTTCTAACAAAGCCTTATAATTCATTTTGAAATCGAAACTCAAAATCTTACATCTGTTAAAAATTTTCGGTAATAAAAAATAGTAGTAAATATATATTGTATAGTTAGAAATTTTTTATACAAATTATGATTTCACGATAAATCATAAAATAATATTTAAAGTCTATCTCGAATTTTTGAGAATTTTCTGAATTTAAAAATTTGTAGGTATTAAAAATGTTGGTAATCGATAAATTGCGAAAAAATATATACATTAAATAGATAAAAAAAAACTCTAATAAAAATTTTAACTATACGATAATTCATGAAAATACATTAAAAAGTTATACCTAAATTTTTAGATTTTTTTGAATTACAAATTTTATATCAAAAATTTTATGATGTATAAATTCTTCAATCACCGTACAATTGTCTAACATGCAATTATCAATTTCTGTATGAGCGACACCTGTCCCCAACGTTGTGTTGCTGAAATTCCACGCGTACAAAAATGAAAAAAAAAACTAATAAGAAGCTATTGAATTTTGAGATTTGCATTATAATATATTGTATAACAAGTTACAATGGTTGATGTGACATGTATCTATTAATCCAAGGGCTCGTATTCCTTCTAAACAATCCAACGATAAGATGAAGTTCATTGGGACTTTTGTCTTTTTGATCAGTTATTATTTAATTCAAGTATAACTACCAATTATGATGTGATAATTGTATATTTTTTAATTAATTTATTATTATTTAATTCGAGTATTTGAACAATCTATTGATTTGCTACTACTATTTTTTTTACATTTTTTATTCTTTATAACTTCAGTCGTCATCGAAAACCTCTAAATGATTTAAAAAAATAATAATAGTACCTTTACGCACAGGTTATACCTAGTATATAACATTGCGCAATAGAGAAAGAAGCAAAGAGCATCTCCTCATAAGCTTCGAACAGAAGCTCTCACCACAGCCACGCTCCCCCACCGCCGTCCACCGCCGCAACCAGACGAGAATCAGCAACCACCGCTACCGCATTCCACCGTCGGTCTTTGTCCATCGACGCTAGTGTCACCTTCCCTTCAGCGACACTCACCCAGCGATGAACAGCGCGGTCTCTCTCTCTCTCTCCTTATTATTCTCTCTTCTCTCCATTTCTCTCTCCCTCGATAACTCTCTCTCACAGTGCCACCACCGCCACTCGAACCACAAGCCACCACCGCACGCTTCATCACCAAACACCACCGAGTGTCACCACCATTGTTGGTCTCTGTGTTTTGTGTTTTCACTGTGATGTTTGTGAGTGTTGTGTGTGGTTGCTAAGGCCCATTTGGCAACGTTTATGTTTTTTGTTTTTTGTTTTTGTTTTTAAATTTTTTGTAAACTATAAACAAAAATATGTTTGATAATTATTTTTGTTTTTAAAAAATTATAAATAATTTTCAAAATTTACAAATTTTTTATAAACAGAAAAAATGTGTTTTCACTTGTTTTGTAAACACGTTTTGATTATATCTTTTTTTTTCACTACATCCGACTATTACATTCGGCTACCGGTTCCGTCCACCGCCTTCGACTACCACATTCGGCCACCCCCTTTGGCCACCACCTCCGACTATCGTCTCGACTTTTACCCACCACATTTGACCACCATCGCTACCTCTTACTATCTTTTCGGCTAACACCTCCAATCACCATCTCTAACTACTACCTCCGACTACCATCGCTATATCTTTTCTATCTTTCCTGACTAACACCCTTGGTCACCACCATCCTGTCACCACTGTCAACAACCCGCTTGATCACCGCCTCCAATCACCACTTTCGACCACCATCTCTACCTCTTGCTATCATCACCAGATAACACCTCCGACCACCACCTCCAACCATTATATTCATCTGCAACTTCCAACTAATACTTTCCAAATATTTATATGCCAAACATGTTTTTATTTTTGTTTTTTTACAAAAATAAACAAAAACATGTTTTTTGTTTTTTGTAAACAAAAAATAGAAAACTGTAAACGTTACCAAATGAGGTCTAAGTGTGTGTGTGTGTATGGTGTTTCCATGAGAGAGTTGTGCGTGAGTTTTAAAAAAGAAAAGGCCTGTGTGTGTTTAGAAAATTTTAGTTGCTTAATTTTTTTAAGGGACCGTTTGTTGTGTTCTCCTTGGATCTAAACTATGTTTTAATTTTTAAACCCTTTTAAAGACTTTATCCATTGTTGTTTTTTTTTTTTTTAAAATAATAATAAATAAATAAATATATACCTTTCTTTAGTTAAGCCAACTTTCTAAATTTAAAATAAGTACAATTCAGAAAAATTTAATTTTTAAGAAAAATTTACTTTTCTGGCTAGGCCCCGAGATCTTGTCACTTGAGGATTAGAAAATTGGGATCGAGAACGAGAAAATAGTTTTGTTGCACCTAAGTCAAGGTGAGAGTGCTTAAATATTATTTTGAACAATAATGTATAAATTATGCTTTAAACTTGCTTTATATTCCTATTTTGAAGCATGAGAACTTGTGATAACATGTTTTTTTTATATTCAAATGCTGTGATATTTTTAAATATGCTATCTGTACCATTTTGAAAAGCATATGTATGTGTAAAAGAAATGTTTTGATAAATGTTATCGACATGACAAGATGTTGTTCCTAAGTGACAAGTTACAAGAGTTTTCGGCCCTTTATATCCCGTTATGGGAGGTTAATCAACTATGGGTTTTATTTGTCCTTATAGAAGAGGTTTCCTGTTAAGCGGGGGTTTTTGCCTTAAAGGCTTTCGAGCTAAGTCCCAGGTTATAACACATACCCCTCCCGCTTGGTGAAGAATGGCCCTCATTCTATTACGTTGCTATCCGTGTATTGAGAATTGAGGTTACGATACTGTCGGAACTCCTGATCGTGGGGTTGACAACTAGTTGGACACTGTTGGGTATGGGTTATGAATGAGACATGATTATCTTAAAGTGTGGCGGTTATGCCGGAAACTTGATTTTTAAGTATGAGACAGTAAATTCCATGACTTGTGGCTGTTGAGCTTAAATGATATTTTTGCAAAAATTGTGAGATCTTCAAAAACTAATAAGGTTATTTATGAAATTTTGTGACAAGTGAATGAAACATCTTACTTTTCTCATAGAAAGCATGATGTTTTAGTATTTCTAAATAGAATGACTGTTTTCTATCTTGTTCATTATAATACTAAATTCAATCTCCTATAACTTTTGTAGCTGCAGATCGCATGAATTGCTAGAGTTGGTTCACCACAGTTGTCAGGTTCATAGACACGAGCTCACAGTCTTTTGTTTTTGTAAAAAAAAAAGAGAATATATATATATATATATATATATATATGAAGTTTTTGTAAAGCATATGCCGGTTTGGGTATACAAGATAACGTATCCCTAGCATGTGCAGTTACTTTGATTCCTATAAGTAAATAATTTTAATTTGATTAGTATAAATACTCTTTTGATTGCTATAAATCACATCAGTTTTCGGTCCCTAGAAGTAGGACGTGACATTGTCTGTCACCTCATTCGGGATTTATTATTGCGTAAGCAAATTGACACTCCTTATATCTGATCGGAAGGATAAATTAGACGATATTCTTACAAAGCCACTGCCGCATTCTACTTTTCATTGATTGCTTATCAAGCTGGACATGTTTGATCTTTATGCTCCAGCTTGAGGAGGAATGCTAAGAGTGTCTCTATTTTTAATTTATTTCCTTTATTGTATTCTTGTACTTATCTTTGACTTAATATTATATATAATAAAGTGCGGGTGAGGAGGCTAATTAAGCTCTAAACTCTTTCTTCTCATCTCTTTTCTTTCTTCTTATCTCTTCTTTTCCCTTCTTCAAACTCTAAATTTATATTCTACTATTCAACTGCTATTAGAGTTAAATGTCTCTCAATTTGTTTTCTTGGTTGGAAATTTATTGCCATCTAAAATACTCCTAAACGGAGGGGAGTACCTCATTACAATCATACAAAGAATGTGCTCGCAACATGAGGGCACTTTAACGGGCAGATTCCTACATCAATGAAGTTATTACTTAAGAGATACACATCCAAACCAACCC
>JAOTRH010226387.1:0-10331 GCA_034768845.1 Heliamphora exappendiculata
CAAAATTTTCTCAAAATTTATTAGTATTTTCTTTAATATTTTTTAAAATTTTTCCAAAATTTTCTCAAAATTTCCTAATATTTTCTAAAATTTTTCCAAAACTTTTCTCAAAATTTCCTAGTATTTTCCAAAAATTTTCGATCTCAAAATTTTCTAAGTATTTTTTGAGATTTTCCAAAATTTTCTACTACTTTCTCTAATATTTTTTAAAAAAATTTTAAAATTTTCTCAAAATTTCCTAGTATTTTCTAAAATTTTCTCAAATTTTTTTAAATTTTTTTTAAAATTTTCTAAACATTTCTAGGATTTTTTCAAAAATATTTTTCAAAGTTTTCCTCAATTTTCTGAAATTTTTCTCAACACTTTTAAAATTTTCTAATAATTTTCGAAAATTCTTCGAAGTTTTTACCCCAATTTTTTAAGATTCGTTACAAAATCAAAAATCAAAAATCAAAAAACCAAAAAACAAAACAAAGCTTTTTCCCCAAGTTTGTGTTTTTCTCAAAATAAACAATATAATTTTTTTAAAAATTTTCACTAAAAATAATTGCCATTTTTTGTTGGTTGTTTAAAAGATCCTAGTTGTTCCTACTATTTTGATCTCCATTATATAGGTACCTAAGTAAAACTCAAATTTTAATCATCATTCATCAATCAATATTCACACATCACAAATAAATCATCATCATCAGTTATTATCATCAAATCACATCATATGGGAGAATTCTAAACATGCGTCTACATTTGATATTTCATGCTCTAATATTAAAACAAGTAAGGATGAGGTACTTACTGATGGGCGTCGACGAGATATATGATGGTCAGGCTCCCGTAGAAGAAGGTCGGCAGCAACAGCATCCTCGGGAGGCTCATAGCGTCTCAAGCCACGAGGAACCACACGATGAGGCAATGGATCATACGTATGCGGATCAAAAGGTGCCGGATGACCGTCTCTAGTATTGGGGGCCAGAAAGTCAGCCATCGCGGCCTCCGTAGCAGCATCAGCAGCCGCCTGGGCCTCAACAGTTGCTCGTGCCTCCTTAGCAACTCGGGGGGAGGCAAGCTCTGCATCAGGCACATCCATCTCAGCAACGGGCTACATGGAAGTACCCCCACTAGCGGAGGGGTCCTGTCATGCCCCCAAGTTATCATCTCCATGGCCCTGGCCCGCCATGAAGAGGAAGGGAATCACAAATAAAAGGGTGTACATGGTGTGAGAGCTTGGAAACAAGAAAAGAACAAAAAAGCTTGGGAACAAAGAAAGTTTGGGGGAAAGACGAGAGAGCGTGAGAGAGCTAGGGAGAGAGTGAGATATGAGAGAATGAACCAAATTCACGCGCCTAGGGAGGCCTTACGCGCACCAGGAGTTGGCGGTCGCCAACTCCAAAATAAGCGACCGCCAGGTTTGTCAAGGGTTTTGTGACGACCGCCAGGTTCGAGGGGATCTTATCCGGCGGCCGCCACTTTCGAAGGGTTTTGATCATGGCGACCGCCATGTCATAGGGGAAACGGCTCCTCTTCCCCAAACTGCCAACAATCATGTCATTGAATGGGCTGTTTGGGGGACCTTTTAAGATGCGTTTTGTATATCTTTTGCAAAAACAATTCTCAAAATAATAATAATAATAATAATAATAATAATAATAAATATAAATTGGTGAGTTGTTAAACCCTTGTCTTTTTAAGGTGTTTTCTCTCCCTCTGACTAGATTTAAGCCACAGTTTGGCTTTTAATTATTTTTATCCCGTTTCTAATAAATTTGATTTATAGCCGTAACTTGGCTTTCGATCATTCCAATCCCGCTTCTTTCCCAAACCCGCATTCTTAGATCCTGACTCGTCGGTCATCCTCATGACCATAAACTGACTTGTTGGTCATTTTCATGACCCTAAACTGACTCGTCAGTCCTTTTTACGACCCTAAATTGACTTGTCGGTCCTCCTTACGACCCTAAACTGACTCATCGGTCCTTTTCATAACCCTAAACTGACTCGTCAATTCTTCTCACAACCTAAAACTGACTCATTGGTCCTTTTGCGACCTAAAACTGAATGATCTTTTTCTCGATTTGTATTATGACATCAGAATTTTCTTGCATTATATTTGCCTTATAAAGTAAATGTCTGCATCATGTTAGCATCCACATCATGTTTCTTATCATTACATCTTTGCAATTTGCCCTACGAACTACGCTCTGGTCTGATCCCTAGTAAAAGGGGTACGTAGGCAGCTTGATAAAAATTCTAGTACGACCAACATCATATGCATGCTTGTATGCTTGTGACCTAAGATTGACGGCTCGGTCAAATGGTTGTTGTCTCTGGATCTTTGATATAACTTGCTTTACGCGTTGCTATGCAAATTATATCAAAGAGGGGCAACTGTAGACACCCCAATTTGACCCCGCCCAATCTTAAGCGAATCCGATGATGAAAATAGGTGGAATAGTGCCTCAGTTCGATCCTCAAGAAGTGATCCAAGCTCGGTATTTGAATCCGGAACCTTCGAACCAATGAAATTTTGTCGAACCATCGAAACTTGCTGCCCAAGTAAGGCGACTGCCAACTTGCATTATGGCACCCGTCATAAAACTTTGTGAAAATTCCAGCCAAAAGTGGCGACCGCCACATACCATCATGGCGACCGCCAACTCCTATTATGGCGACCGCCATAGAATTTTGTGGAACCTTCCAAAAACATGGCGACCGCCAACGTGCATTGTGGTGACCGCCAACTCCAAATGGCCTGACGTGTCTCAAAACGTGGCAACATCTCAATGGTTGAAGAATTCTATAAATACCGTACCCCAGTGTACATTTTCAGTACGAATTTTGAGTGAGAGAGACTCTACCGATATACCGAGCGATTCTGAGCCCCAACGCCGAAACCTTGCTAAGATACCGGGTTCCAAATCTCCAGTACTTACCTTGAAGCTTACATTGCTTGGATTATCACCCGAGGATTGGACAATTGGAGCTCATTCTACCGACTTGAGGATTCCACAATTCAGGTGCTCTGTTTGGATCTCCGGTCTTTTTAACCATATTTTCTCTCTTTTAGGGTGATCGGATTACATTTAATTTCAATTCATGTATTCTTTTACATAATCTTATTATCATTTGTATTACTTTATTTATTTTAGTTACCTTAATTTCATTTAATTTAGTTGTTCTAATTTCTTAATTTACACTTTCACACTAAGTATATTATTATTTTTTAAATTAATTAATTAATTAGTACTAATATCAATTAACAATACGCCCAAATAATATTGTTATTGTTATAATACAAAATACTTAAATAAAAATTATTGTAATTATCAATATTACGTCTATTTAAATTCTAGCATTTTATTCTTTTTCTCCTTTTTTTATATTAAATTAATGGTCAAGTATTATTTATTTTTCTTTTCTTTTAACTAGTCTATTCTAACATTTCATCTTATTTCATTTATTTAATGCTCCATTTTAATCTCTAACTTTTATTTTATTTTCTAATATTCCACTTTATTTTCATGTAATAATTAGTTTGTTGGCTTATTTTATTTCCTTTATTAGTTAAATGTTCCTTTTCTTTTAACTTAATGTAATTTTCTTTCAATACATTAGTTATTTCTTTTTCATTTCTTTCTTGTAGTTTTAGTGTAATTTTTTATTTTTTTTTTCTCTTCCTTTTATCTTCTTTTATTAACTATTTTACTTTCTTTAAATGTCAATACTATATTTTCTTTACTCTCTCTTTAATGTTAGTTAAAAAGTTCCTTCAAACTAAATTTTATCTTTAAAGTATAATTTTCTTTTGATTTCTTTTACCTCTTATTTTTTTCTTTTATGATATAAAATATGAATAGTTAGATCTCCTTTTAATAGTTTAAATAAAATTTTCTAACCTTTTCACTTAGCATCCCTTTCTTTTACAAACTTTTTTTAATTTTTTATTTCTTTGAATTTTTAAACTCTCTTTTGTCATTTTCTTTATTAACAAACTTTCTTTTAAGTATAGAATTTGCATGTATTTTTTTTATTATCTTTTCATCATGTTAATATTAATTTAGCTTGTTTTGACAATGTGCATATTTTAGTTACTTTCCTTAAAATCTTGCTTGGTTTAGTGTATTTTTTATTAGCAAATCATGTTTAGGTAATTTTAGCATTTTCAACCATATTTTTATTCTTTTATACAAACCATGTTAGTTTAGTTTTTTTTTATATAAATATTGCATGTGGGTATGTGTTTTATGAATCTTTTACATAAAAATTGCATGCCATAAGATTTAGAATTTTTCTTTTAACACCCATTTGTTTTAGAGTGTTGTGTACATATTTTATGTATTTTCTATACTTGATTTTAAATATTCTCTCTTCACCCCTATTTTCTTTATTTGTATGCATTTAAAAATTATATTAAATAACCAATAATGATTAGTAGATGCCAACCTTACGGTTGGACGAACGGGGTGCCTAACACCTTTCCTGATTCGTACCTTAGCCACTGGACCCTCTTTCTCTGGTTAAACGCTTTTAAGATCAGTTAGCCAATTTTACTTTTCTTAGTTTTTTTTAAAAACTAAGTGGCGACTCTATTTTTAATAAAAAAAAGAGTTTTCAAAAGTTGGTTTTCAATGTGTTAAGGTACTTTCCAAAACATCTTTGAATTTTTTCACTTTATTTTTGACTCATAAATCCCAAACGCCACAACCTTCACGAGAGGTAAGAACTTGATCTTCTTCGAAAAATATTTGTGATCATCTTGCCTTTCTCTCACAAGAACAATCTAAAAATATAAATGATGCACTAGAAGATGAATCTTGAATAATAGCCATGCAAGAAAAAATAAATCAATTCGAAAGAAATAAAGTTTGAAATTTAATTTCTAGACCTAAAGATAATACAATAATTGGAACTAAATGAATATATAGAAATAAAAAGAATGAAAACGGTATTGTAGTCCGTAATAAGGCTAGGCTAGTTGCACAATGCTATAATCAAGAAGAATGAATTAACTTTGAAGAAACCTATGCACCTGTAGCTAGGATGGAAGCTATTCGTATGTTACTAGTATATACATCCTATAGAAATTTTAAAATTTTTCAAATGAATGTAGAAAGTGCTTTTCTAAATGGTTTTATGAATGAGAAAGTATATGTTGAACAACCACCTGATTTTGAAAATTATTATTATCCAAATCATGTGTTCAAACTAACAAAAGTTTTGTATGGATTAAAACAAGCTCATTGAGCTTGGTATGAAAGACTAAGTAATATTTTGTTAGAAAATGAATTTACAAGAGAAAAAATTGATACAACATTATTCATCAAAGTAAACAAAGAAGATATGCTTGTAGTACAATTATACGTGGACGATATTATTTTTGGTGCTACTAATGAAAAATTATGCAAGAAATTTTCTTTATGTATGCAAAAAGAGTTCTATATGAGCATGATGGGAGAACTCACGTTCTTTCTCGGACTCTAAATCAAACAAGCAAATAATGGAACCTTCATCAACCAATCAAAGTATGCACGAGAATTGCTCAAACGCTTCAACATGGAAGACGAAAAGGTTTTGAAAACTCCAATGTTCAACCAAACTTGACAAGAACGAGCAAGAAAAATCGATATACACTAAGTTCTACCGAGATATGATTGGTAGTCTATTATATTTAACTGCAAGTAGACTCTATATAATGTTTAGTGTGTCTATGTGTGCACGATGTCAAGCATGTCCTAAAGAATCATACTTAATTACTGTAAAAAGAATCCTAAGATACTTAATTGGTACCATAAATATAGGCTTATGGTATTCTAAATTTACTTTCTTTGAAATGATTAGTTATTCGAATACGAATTTTACCGGTTGCACAATTGACCGCAAAAACACTAGTGGAACATGCCATTTATTAGGAAAGTCACTCGTTTCATGGTTTTCAAAAAAGTAAAATTCTGTAGCCTTATCTACCGTCGAGCTGAATATGTGGTTGTTGTGCACAAATTTTATATATAAAACAACAACTTTAAGATTTTAAATTAAATTATGATGTTGTGCCAATAAAATGTGATAATACAAGTGCAACATTTCTAATAATCCAATTTTGCATTCGTGAATAAAACACATTGAGATAAGACACCACTTTCTTCGTGATCACGTGCAAAAATGTGATATCTTTTTAGAATTTGTGTGCACTAGCGGACATTTTTACTAAACCACTTAATGAGGATCGATTTATTATAATCAGAAGAGAATTGGGCCTATTGCATATTCGTGAGGTTGTATGAATTTAATTGAAAAGAGTTTTTTTTTTATAAATAAATTGAACCTCTTTTAATCAGTCGATTGCTGGAAATCAAAACCTTAAAAAGGCACCTACCAATCGACTGAACCACTTCTTCTAGTCGACTGAACCTTCCGTAAGTCTGTCCAGTCGACTGAACGTACCATCCAATCGATTGAACCGTCGGGGGTTCAAAAACCTAGGGCACCGAACATCATTTCAGGTTATCTCTTCGCTTCCCGTTCTCAGTTTCTCTCTCCTAGGGCTCGAAATCACTTGACTTTAGCTTCAAAAAAGTTCTAATTCAATCCAAACTCACACACAAACATTCTAAACCTCACAATCTTACATTTCCTTCTCTCAATCCTTCCTATGGCACCTAGAGTTAGAGGAGGCAAAGGAAAATCAATCGCATGAGAGGAAACCACCAACGAAAATGACAAATGGTTCTCCAATGACCGAGCTGAAGCTCTTTATAAGAAACATCTTCAGTCCCTCGACCTTATCTTGTGTAAGATTCTAGACATGCGCTTCATGGATACTTACTTTCCTCACATTTTACGTCTTATTGCTAAGCTTAGTTGCGGACCATTCGTATTCTATCAACCCACTGGTGTTTTTCCCCAACTTACTCGCTTATTTTATACAAATCTTGCCAAAGAAGATAAAACCCATCCCGATGATCACTACACTCACCTTGCTACCTATCTTCATGAAAAAACATACCGTTTTACTGATCAAAATATTGCACGCCTTTTTGGAATGGGTAGAGGGGATTTTGTATGTCCACAACTTTCATCTTTATCATGGATCATGGTACAAGAATTCTCTCCCCAAACCTTTTTACCCATGATCATGACTGAACCTCCTCTCAATTTTGCCCTCACCCCATCTTACTCCCAACTCACACTTGAGGCCAAAATTTTACATTTCATCATTACTTATAACATATTGCCTCGTAGTGAATCTTGCACCAACATCTTCTATCTTGATTGCTTTATATTATGGTGTATCTACATAAAAAAAATGCCTCGACCTGCCATCTCTAATATGTCAATAGATGCTTTTTAAAGAAGGATCCAAAAGACATACTCTTCCATATGGGGCTTTTCTCACCCCACTCTTCGAGTCATTTGGGTTTTCATCATCTCCATCCAATTTTCTTTCACCCAAACCCTCTGACTTTCTCACTGCTATTACACTCAAGCAAATGAGGTATAGTCTCCAAAATGGGGAATGGCACCACAAGACTCATAAGCTAGCCCCTTAGGTTGTGCAAGAGGAAGATGAGGATGCTGCCTATGCACAGGCTGATGCTCCTTCTTCTCCTGCTCCATTAGTACCTCCACCTGCTACTTCCACCGCTGCTGATACTGTTCCTGTCACACAATCCTTTTTAAAGAAACTGGTTAAATCTTTCTCAAAGAATGTTGATAAAAAGTTTGTCAAAATCAACTCTTGCCTCACTCGCATCAAGGATGCCTTAGGTATTCCTCCCTATGACACCTCTTCACCCGAGGATGATAGTGATGGCGACGACGACGATAATTCCGCTTCTTTTTTATCATGACAAAAGGGGGAGAAGAAAGCAAGCAAAATAAAAAGAAACATCTATGAGGGAGAAGAAAGACTTGAGAGAGAATATCTTTTGTATTTTATCTATGTATTTTTGTAATGTGCAACTCTTAAGTTTTTGGATGGTGTTATGTTTATCTTATGATTGGTTATATTTAATGGTTATATGAATGATTGGAATGATTGGATATTGAATGGATATACATGCATGCTAATGAAATTTAAGTAAACATTACAAACATTACATGCTTTAAACAAATAATTGAAAAGGCTTATCATTTGGAAAGATGTTTAAAAGTTTGGAAGATATACTATGAAACTTAGGTTTTCACAAGTATGCTTGAAATAAAATTTAAATCTATGCATATTGTAAGGGGGAGTTTCCAAACTTATTATTTCATGCTTATTGATAGGGGAGCTTTATTTAGCTTTCCTACATTATTTTGCTATATGTTTGTCATCATCAAATTCGAATTTTGTGCTGAAACGGTTAGTTTGACATTACCATGTTTAGCCCAACGGCTAGTCCAGGATTGAGACCTATAAATAGAGCCATTGAGCTCTGGTTTTATTTATTAAAAATCTCTCAAATATTCTCTCTTATATACTCTCTATTTGTACTTAAATCTATTGAGTTTCTCAATCAATTTTTGAGAGAAAAGATTTTTAAATTTCTTTTTGAGTTTCATTGATATATATTCTTTGAGAAGTGGGTTAAAGTTTTCATTTCTTGTACTCACTTGCTCATTGTAGGAGCATTTCTTTGTACACTTTCTTGTTATTCTATTATTCTTGAAAAATGTGTTTCTAAAAAAAGGCTAATCCACTTATAAGGATTGGAATACTTGATAAGGGAATATTCTCAAGAGAGGCTACTCCGCCTAGACTAAAAAGAGAGGCTACTTCGCCTATTGAAGGAGTTATAGTGCGAAATTCTCATAGCGATTGACTTGAGGCAAGAACGTAGGCCATTGCACCGAACCTTATAAAAATCGTGGTGTCGTATTTCTAACTTGCTTACTTTTTATTCTTTTTATTATATTGTTATTTATTGTTACATCACACACATCTTCTACACTTGAATCATTCATTATTAAAATTCATTCTTGTAGTTTAAATTTTCAAAATAAGAAAAGTGTTAAATCTTGTAATTTCATTTGTCAATTAAGAAATCTTAAATATTGAGAATTGAAATATATTTGCACATTAATTGTTAAACTAGAGATTTTGAATCTTGTGATTTCAATTTTCAAACAAAAAGTTTTAAATATTGTGAGTTAAAATAGACTTGTGCTTTAATCTTCAAACACTAAACTATACTTGAAAATATACTTGTGAATTAAAATATCTTGCTTGTAGGTGTATTAAAAGCTTTACTTGTATTTGAATATTTGAACAAAATTTTTAAATATTCAATTCATCTCCCTCTTGGGATTACACACATACTATCAAATCTCTCTATTTGAATCATAAAAATCATTATTCATCAAGATTTAGACATTTGTTCAAGAGAGAATTTTTTCCAAAATCCTGGAAACTCTACCTACCCAATATATGAAGTAACATTCATTCCAAAGCATATTAAACTAAGGCAAAAAAAAATCGAAAAATTAGTCTTAGGTTCTTAAAGTAGCGTTGATTTTATTTTTCATCTACCATAAAAAATTTTAACGTGCGAGATCTAGTTGGACCCTAGAATAGATAAATTTATCTGTGTATTTTCAAAACATGTATAAAGCACACAGATAAATTTAAATAGAGAGATTTGATAGTATGTGTGTAAGCACACAGATATATCTGTGTGCTTATTTATGCAAGACAGATAAATTTATCTGTGTACATTTTCAAAACACGAATAAAATACACAGATAAATTTATATGTGTACTTTATACGTGTTTTGAAAAGGCATAGTATTCTTTATACAGATAAATTTGTTTGTATGCATATTTATGCAAGACAGATAAATTTATCTGTGTGCTTGATATACATGTTTTAAAAATGCGTGCTTGATAAAGAATACAGATAAATTTATCTGTCTTGCATAAAATAATACGACAGATAAATTTATCTGTACATATAAATTTATCTGTTTGTGTTAAATTTATCTGTGTTGTAGGCGAGTGGGTCTCGCATGTTAAAAATTTTGTTGATGGATCTTGCGCATTAAAACTTATTCTTTTGGACCTTTCGCTGAAAGCTCCAAAAAATATCCACCTCTAAGCTTCATGAACATGGAGGGAAAAGGAATACCAAAAGTCTATGGTCGTTGGATTTGAAAAATATTTGGTGAAAATTAAAACTTTTCTTGTGTACATTTTTTCCTTTTTCATTGCCATAAATATTTGACTCTAAAAACTACATATAACACCACGTGCGCGCGCGCGCGCGCGCGCACACACACACACACACACACACATATATATATATATATATATATATATATATATATAGATAGAGAGGGGGGGGGGGGGGGGGGGTGGGTGC
>JAOTRH010226398.1:0-10330 GCA_034768845.1 Heliamphora exappendiculata
CTCATTTTATTATTTTGTTATTATTTCTTTTTCAAATATATTGTATACTTTTGTTAAATATGAGAATTAATACACAAAAATCAATAGGAGTATTATGGTCCAAGCCGTAATTTAATGCTCACAAAGTTTAGCATGCTTATATACTAGTAATATGATATTGCATAAATTTGCAATATTCTTTAGTTAAGTGCCTAATTTTTTTATATAATTTTTCAAGCAGCATTTCAAAGAAAAACTGAAAACATACAAGGAGTCTTGCAAAAATGTAATGTGGAACTTTTTAAATATTTGTATATATTCAAAATTTATGGCAATCTATTAATTACTCCTATTGTGTGATAGATTTGTAGGACTCCAACAAAAATTACTGCAAAACAATTTGAATAGGCATTGAAAATTGGAGCCATTACTAGAATATTAGCATTTCTTTTGACATGTAAGTTCTTTACTATATTCATGACTTTAAATTCAAACCATCTCAACCCTTTTAAAGATGTTTGGATAGTGCATATTTATGATAACTTTTTGTTTGTTAGTCGGATTATATTGTTATGTATTTTGTTCAATAATGTGTTTAATATTTTAATTGGTTTTTTCAATACTACACTATATATTATTGTGTATTATTTTTAATATTTAAAACTGATGTCATATACATATGATTTACTTAGTGAGTAATAACTAAAAATAGTTAAAATTTTATTATATTATTGCACATGCATTGCATGGACACAACTGTTAATAATAGTAGCATGGATAGTATAGTTACTCATGAACAAATAAAGCAGTTTTTCAGATAGAACAAAAGGAATATCTTCTTTTTTGGGGAAATAATTTTTATGCCTTAAATCTCCTTTGAAAAAAATTGGTTGGAATCAAATTTTTTAAAATAAAACGAAACTTCTTTATTTGTGAAACCTTAAATGCTTTTTCTTTCTAATATGTTTATATCACACAAAAGTTAAATCACTTGTGAATCAGAAAATTATATGTGTGCATCAGAAGAGAGAGAGAATATTATGTGTGCGCAGAGAGAGAGAGAGAGAGAGAAAAGAATGCCACTACAATGAGGGAAAAGAATTTATTATGCAAAGGTAAGTACTCCACTAAACCAAATGTGTGCTTATGCTTGTTGTGATATATATATATATATATATATATATATATATATATGTTTGATGTTTCAGGATATTCGGATCAGTTTACGTGCACTTCGACTAATTTTTGGGAGATTAATCTCACCGTTCACTTGAGGAGGCTCAATTAAAACCGAGATAAAATCATGTATGGACTAGCCTAAAAGAGAATTGATATCATTTAGGAAATTCCGAACTTGAGATATTGCAATAATATTGCAATAATATCAATAAAATGAATAATAAAATAGAAATCGTAATTTATTTTCATTAATACAAATGTGATTTGTTAAGACAGTTATCGATATTCGATCAACTTAATTTTTTATATTAATAATTTATACACTTAAAATAATAAAATAAATGGATCATATTACCAAAATGAGTCTATTTTGGAACCCAACAAAGTCACATATAATTGAGAGAATATAAGCAAAAAAATGTAGAAATTTTAATAGCATACCTTGTTTAACACTCTTGCAAAATGAGTAATTAGTTTTGCTCGAGATCTTTACTTTGCTAGCTGGATTTGTGAAATCCAATATGGTTTAATTGTAAAAAGGCTGGAAGTGTTAATCAGAAAAATGTGTGCATAGAGGTTGAAAAGCATAGGAAGTGGGGAGTTGGTTGTGTGCATAAGGGTAAGAGATATTTTTTGGAGAGTGAAATCATGGAATTGTTATTGGAGTACTTTTTAGTATTTCAGCATAAGCTTCAAAAGTTAGGAGCTTATTATAAAAGTATACATATATATATATATATATATATAGAAAATATAATATAATATAATATAATATAATATAGAATAGAAAGTTAGATAATATATATAATATAATATTAGGGCTTGTTTGCTATTTCAAATATGATTGGATAAAATAGAAGGGATTAATAATTTTGGATGTCCCAATATTTTTTGATATACCAAGAGAATATGGATGAAATTATGTATATAATGAAAAATTTAGTTCTTATTTGATTAGAGTGGATAAAAAATGAGATAAGAATTATAGAGTTATTTCTGACCATTAAATAAGAAGAAAAGAAAATGAGCCTAGTACTAATAATATCAAGAGGGTCTAGTATTATTCATGATGAGGGATTGACAATTTTTTATTCATCAAACTGGTAGTCTAAGTCCTGTAATACAAACACGTAATTCATAATACCATGGAAACAAAAAAAATGACGGGCTAGCATTGTTTATTGGTCTAGTCCCTCTTTTCTTAATCCATCGAAACAAACAAGGTCTTAGGTCCTATTTGGTTTAGCTTTTAAATTGTAATATTTGATTTTTAAAAAAAAATTAATATTTTTTTTTATCTTTTAATCCAATTAAAAAAGCTAATACATACTCGAACACCTTAATTTTTTTTCAAACAAAAATATTATAATATCCTTACATAAAAAGTCAACCCTATTCACAAAAACAAAAAAAATCGTGCCAATAATCTAAACACTATAACTTAAAAACTAAAAATAAAGGCATTTTATTCATTTCAATAAAAAGCAAAAAATAAAAAAGTTACTATAAAAATTTATCCCAAATACTCTCACTTTTTTTATTTTTTTATTTTTTTAAAAAAATATTTAAAAAATAAAAATAAATCTCATAAAAACCAAACTTAAAAATTATCCCAAACATGCACTTAATAAATAATCGCGTATGAGCATAAGCGATGCATTTGATATTGGGATCAAATGAAGTTGCTCTATAAACTGTTAAAGTGAATTAAGAAAATAGAGAAATTTCTTGAGTGAATGGTGTGGCTTGAATTTACAATTACCCCTAGTTTGGGTTAAATAATTAGAGTTTTGCATATTTCTGTAATTTTTTGAATTTTTAATTATTTGTAAAAAATTTTAAATTGTGGCTTGAATTTACATTTACCCTTAGTTTGGGTTAAATAATTAGAGTTTTGCATATTTCTGTAATTTTTTGAATTTTTAATTATTTTTAAAAAATTTTAAATTGCCACGATAAGAAAATATAAAAAGTATCTTTTGATCAAAAGACAAAAAAATATTCACTAAAAATTAAAAAAATTGACTCATTTAACTTATTTTTTTTATCTTTTGTCAATTTTTTCCAAAATTTGACTAAACTATTTTAATTTTTTTAGCTCGTAAAGAAATCTAAACGGTACAAAAATTCAAAAAAAAAACATTAAGTAAAAAATAATATAAAATAAAAAAATAAATAATTATACCAAATTAGGCGTAATTTTTATTTATTTTTGGTTAATCTTTTCTCCTTTTTTTTTTTTTTTGTTAAAAGCCCAAATTATTTTCCATTCACGAGTCCACGGCCCCCAACCCATTTGTAAGGTGCGCCCGTGATGTGACCGCCAGCTACTCCTACCCAATTCGCAGTCGTTGATTCAATTTCAATCAATTGTCCAAATAATAACAATAATTATAAGGATATTAATTTATTTTATTAAATAAAATACTTTTAATAATGTGACACAAATATAATTATTAATGTAATAAATTTTATATAAATTTTATTTAAATTTTATAATTGTGAATGTATCACATTATTTACATTATTAATTTAATAATATGAATTAGTATTTTAGCGCAACCGAAATAATAATATTAATAGTAGGCTTGCTTTGATAATTCAATGTCTATATAGTAAGAATTATTGAAATTATTATTTATATAAAAATTGAATTTATCCAATTACTACATGATTGAATCATATTATTATTAAAAAATAATGGGATCTAATATCAAAATTAATTATTTTTAGAATCAATTGATGTGGTTATCATAGGGCAATTGAATCTAAATTTGGGTGAGTTATGCATATCATGATAAAACTTGAGTAAAATGCCATTTGAATTTTAAATTAGTTGATTTTTCAGAAAATACGTTAAGACACATCAATTAACTTGACGTCTAATAATAAAATACTATTTCAATGCAAATCATTTAATTCGTAACAAATTGATGAAAAATTTAAATACTAAATATGACTTAAAAATAATAGAGTTAAGGCCAGCCAAATACAAAAGAAATGAAAAAATCTGTTCAAATGAATATAGATAAGCCATGTTTGGAATAATTACTTATTTATTTATTTATTTAATTTAGTTTATTTTTGTTTTTAGTGAATTTTTTTTACTATTTACTCAAATTATTGTATATTTTTTGACTATTCTCTTTGAGCTAAACCAAAAAATAAATTATTTTGATCAAAATATTTAAAAATTTTAAAAATAACAAAAATAAATCAAAATAAGTACTCAATAGGCCAAATTTCATATTGCTTATTTTTATCTTGAATTACTTTTTTTTTTATCTTTCTATGAAAATATTTTACTGTTTAAATTTATTTCATCGATACGATTCGAGAAAATTAAAAATTTTATTCAAAAAATAAAAAGAATTTATCAAAAACAAAAATAAGCATAAAATTTACCGAAGTTAGCCCAAAGAAGGCCAACCACGTTTGGCCCAAATTTTGATATTTTGTTTACTTTTGTTTTTTCATATATTTTTTTTATATTTTTAGTTGTTTGTTTTTTTTACTTTTTTCATTGTGTCATTGAAAGGAATTAAAAAAAGTAAAAAATTAATAAAGAACTAAAACTTAATAAAAATTAAAATAAATTACATAAAATTTGACTTATTTTAATTTTTTTTTATCATTGTGAATGTTTTCATACATTAATTAATCTTGTTTCAATAAGAAAAGTCGGTAAAATAAAATAAAATAATTAAATTATAATAATATTTATAAAAAATAAATAAATAAGTAATTACAGAATTGTTATTATATAAATCCCATTTAGACAGTAATAAAAGAAAGGTTATTACGATAATTTGCTGCCCAAATCTGACCGCTGTAAATCGGTCGGTGAGGACAGACAAGTGGTGAGAGAAAGACGTCAGTTTCTCCACACAACCAGATATCTTATATCCTCTCCGCGCGCAGCGATTACCTTAAGAGAAAAAACCCATCCACATCTCTTTCATACATATTCAGAACACCGACCTCGATTCTCCATTATCGATTCTATAATCGAACCTTCATCGAAGAAATCGAAAAGAAATAGATTGCGATGACTTGTTGTATGTAATTCTACGTTTTAAGTTTGGTTTTCTGGTAATGGGTTTTGAAGATCCAGTTCTTTTGGACGACGACGACGACGACGACGATGACGGAAGAAAAGCCTCGTCGGTGTCGTGCTCGATTTGCCTGGAGGTTGTGGCCGATGTTGGGGATAGATCCTGGGCGAAGCTTCAATGCGGACATCGATTTCATCTGGGTAGGTGAAAAATCGAAAGTCAATGTAGATTTACGTATTTATATAAAATTGGTTTAGATCTGATTAAATACTGTTCGTTGACGTTGTGGCAAAGTCGATAAAGTTGCTGAAGAAATTGTTTCGTTAAATTAAACCATGCTAGTTGAATTAGCGGGGTACCTGGGTTTGATTTCTCGTTTTCTTCCTTTCGATGGTTTCCGTGAAGTTTTTGATTTGATGAGATTTATGTAGTTTGAGAAGAATCTGCTTTAAAGATCAGGAGTACTGGGTTGTGGGAAGAGAAGTAGTGCTGGGTATGAGAGTTTTTTTTGTTTTCTTTTGTTGTTGATATTGTCTTAGTGGTGTCCCTAAAAGAAGAATTAAAGCTAAATGAGAATTTTGGAGCACTGGAGTTAGGGGTTTAGAATGAGCATGATATGCTGAATGCAATTAGTAACAATACAAGGAGAAATAGTGGATGACTGAAGATTGAAAACCGGATGATACCAAAGAGAATAATTTTGTTTTTTAGACCCGATTATTATTTACGCTTGAGATGTTGGAGATGATGTGATCAAAGCATCTAAATAGGTTGTCTTAAGTTGATGGGTGCTTAGGGTATATTTATGTAATTGCCTAATACAAACAAATTTGAAATAAATTTTATAGAACTATGTGGCCAATTATGCTTTGTTGGAAAAAGATAGAATTTATAATTGAAAACGCTCGTGAATATGTTAGGAGTTGCTTAATTGGAGATGCACCCTTTTAAGTTTGCGTAAGTAGTTCTCTACGGTATAGCCATATGGACGATTCTTGTTTTATGCGTAAAATGCTCTTTGTTAGTTTGTGAGTTCTATTTTATCCTAAAAAGATATAATTAGATTTTAAGAAATAAGAAATCTTGTGGTGTCCTAGGACAGAATTGGATGAATCCCAACATTAAGACACATACCCGCACCAACACCCCACCCGAGTCCATGTAAAATATAGGCAATGCACCCTTGGTTTACATTATCCTCTTTTTACCATAATGAATTCCCTATCTATAAAAATCATTCCTCAAAAAGAACCCTTTTGTTTAACAACATGGACCCATGGACTGTTTAGAGGCACACTTGTAAAAAAAGGGGACAGATTAGTGACACCAACTAAAATATTAATCTGTAACTAATCTGATGGTGACAGTGTGAAACCTGGCTAGCCTAGTGATTCTATAAAATAAGTATTTATTGTATTCAATAGTTTTATCCCAAGCCTGATCATGTAAAGTACGTAGAAGCAAGTTTGTTACTTTCAAAAGAACTACTTTTGGGCTCAGAAGCTAGTAGTGAACCTTCTCTTCTCTGAGGCAACCTCAACTTCTTGGGTTCCACTTTTTTAATAATTGTTCAAGAGTATGTGGCGCTATTAGAATTGATAACATATAGTTCCACAAGTTATTGTCCGATTCATTATAATTTCCAAATCAGGATCTTAGATACCATTTGAGGTATTTTCGAACAAAATGCAATTAGGTTCAAATTGATGATTTCTGGCTATAGGAATAGTTCAATGAAAAACATTTGATTGCTGTGACCCTGTGATCGCGTTCAGTGACTGTGAAACGCCTTTTGCACTGGCTATTGCAGAAATTGGTGTATGAACCAAATTGCTATCTTTCACTAAACATCTGGTTCTGAAATTATGCTGCAAGAAATACCCTTGTTTGAAGGATTGCAAGGTTTTTAGGTTTGATGTGTTTTTAAATGTTACGTAGAATTTGATAGGCTGCTTTGTATTTACATTTGCTGAACATTTCTTTGCTTATTTTCCCATTTTTCGAATGAATAATTTCTACTAAGATGTCATAGCTCATGTTCTGTGCTGCCTTTCTTATGTTTATCATGTCCTTATTGTAATTACTTTCAGATTGCATCGGTTCGGCATTCAATATGAAAGGAGCAATGCAATGCCCCAATTGTCGGAAAATTGAGAAAGGTCAGTGGCGTTATGCAAGTGGTTGCCGTCCATTGTCTGAGTTTAATATGGATGACTGGGCGCACGATGAGGATCTTTATGATCTAAGCTACTCTGAGATGGTAAACACCGGATCTTATTGACTTTTTTAGTTTATGCAGATTTAAAATTCTTTTGTTATTTATAAGATTTTTGTTGGCATATGAAAACACTCACTATTATGTTTTTCCATGGATTGTGCATTGGTGTTCTTATTGTATATTTGATTTGGCAAAGTAAATATGAGTAATTAGAAGAATGAGATAATTTAGTCCTTAAGATTAGCTCTTCTGACTATTTATATTAAACTCATTGCGTGTGGATCTTGACCAAGAAAGTATTTTTGTGAATACAGGGTTGGGAAATCTTAGCTTTAGTGTGACGTAGTTGAAAAAGAGTTTGACAACTAGAACGCAGGCCTTATTTTGAGAGTCGTCACTTAACATGAAGTTTGGGTGTGGTGTTAGTTAACCCTAAAACTCATTTCAAAGGAAACAGTTTTAGCTTGACATGTTGCGTTAAGATTTTAGAAAAGGCATACTTGCCAAAAAAATAATGTGTGTTTAGGAAAAGGGGCATGCATGACAAAAGAGAATTTGATTTTGTAAAGGCATATAAGGGCCTGATTTTGAAATGAACTTCTATTTGGTCTTTGAAAACAAAAGTTCGATTTAGGCATTTACTTTTATGAGTTGTTAAGTTATGCATTTAACATTGCATTTTCAGTACTAATCCCCCTTTTATAATCCCAATATTTATCACTTTTTATTTTGTTTTTGCATCCATAATGATATGCAAAAAAATGATGACTCCCTGGGGAGAATGCAAAATAAGGACAATAAGTAGTTTTCAAGAATTTACTACAGCAATATTATGCGGAAAGTAGAATGATGCAATGCCATACTAAAAATGACATACAATGACATGCACGGAATAGACTTTAATATGGTCCTAAAATGGTATTAATGAGGCATGTAAAGCAATTTTATCTTGAATATTTATAATGTTATAATTGAGATCACTTGGGCAACCTATGTAGCCCCCAACAGGAATTAGCCCAGTCGTGCCAATTAGTGTGTGTGTGCACCAAAATGCAGGACAAGCAAATGAGCATGCAAATGTATTGATTATTATATTTTCCCAAAATGAATATTACAAATTTTCTGGATAGGAATGAAAAATAGATGGACAATTTTTATTTCTACGGTAAGAAAAATTAATTTTTTGGTATTTCTTAACTATGGTAGAAAAATTGATTTTGATATTTTCCTAATTGTGGTAAAAAACTGACTTTGACATTTTGAAAAAAAAATAGATTTTGACATATTTATCACTATGGCAGAAGAAGGGTTTTTTGACATTTTCTTAATCATCATAGAGAAACAAAGTTTGACATTTAGATAAGAAAATAATTTCGACATTCTAATTATAGTAGAGAAAAGAGATTTAATATTTTTTCAGTTAAAACAAGAAAAGAGATTTTGAACAATTTTCTAACTATGTTTGAAAAATAGATTTTGACCACACACATTAAAAAGGGCAGCCTGGTACACGAACCTCCCGTATATGTGGGGTCCAAGGATGGGAGCGGACCATGATAGATTTATATTACGTAGTCTTACCTTGCATTCACAAGAGACTTTTTCACGCTTCGAATTTATGACCTCCAGGCCACACACATTATTGTAGAAAATAGATATTGATTGTTTTTTTGACCATGGTAAAAAACTGATTTTGATATTTTCTTAATTGATATAAAAAATGTTTTTAAAAATATTTTTCTAATAATGGTAGAAATATTGATTTTGATATTCTCTTAAATAAGATAAGAAATAAGTTTTTGACAGTTTTCTAATTATGGTAAAAAATTATTTTTTTTGAAAAGTAGATTTGGGTATTTTCCTAACTATGGTAAAAAATGGATTTTTCACCGAGTATTATCATGTAGTTTGCAAATATAAGATTTGAACCGAGCATAGTAACAATATGCAACATTTGAGTTCAAAATAGAAAATGAATAGAGTAACGACATGTAATTTGTAAATGCAAGATTTAATAAATGATGTTACCAGGTTAGTTGAGAAATGTAAAACCAAGCTCAAATGGCCAAGCATTATTTCAACCTTTCATCAAATGTAGAATCACGGTGGAATCAAACATTTGTGAGTCTAGAGTGACAAAAGAGTAGTGTTCCAACAAGTGGTAATGATATTTATGCCAATACTGAACAAAATAAATAACAAGATGGTCTTGCAAGGAGGAATGATACTTGCGCAAATGCAGGATAGGCTGGATATTGAATACCGGTAAGAGGGTTCAGTTACAATGGGAAAAAAAGGGCCTGGAAAGTAGGAATTGTCTAAACGAGAAAAAGGGATGGGAAAGTGGGAGCAGTCAAAAGGAGAAAACGAATTAGAAAGTGGGACCTGTTAAAGTTTCAGATAGTTAAGTCCTTTAAAATAACGGTGAGACATTAGTGGTTAAGAAATAAACAGTTATAAGAAGTAGTAGAAAGAGAGAGAGTGATGTAGAGTCCCCCACCAATGCTAAGGTGGATATTCGGGCAGAACCTCGGTTTAAATTTGAGCAGTATCTTTATTTTATCTCCTGATACTATCTCTATCAGAACCTCTTATTGAATATAGTGGGATTAATAAAGCATATTTGGTAGCAGAACCACCATACTCAATAAAAGACACTTTCAAGAGTGTGATATCAGATATGGCTTGGGCAGAGCCTTTGCTTAGATCTCGAGCAGATTCTCTACTTATATTTAGGCAAAATTTACTCTTATTCAAGAAACTATGATTGCTAGTGAAGCTGGAGGACCAGGGCTTCGCGATACTAAGGTTTTTTAGCCCAGGGAGGAGCTTGGTAGGTAGAGGGGGCGTGCTGGCAGAGCTCCAATTATTTTTCTGAACGTCCTAAATGAGAGAAAAG
>JAOTRH010226409.1:0-41154 GCA_034768845.1 Heliamphora exappendiculata
TGCATGAATTGCATTATGGGACGGATAGACCAGTTTTCAAATTATTTTAAGAGTCGTGTGAATCGCGATCTAAAAACTCTTTTTAACTGTTTTCTAGGCTCCTGTGTGCAAGTCAAAACATGGTTTGTATCCTCACTTTCCCTTGCATGTGAAAGCTGTTTTCAAGTCTTAAAAAATAGTCTAAAATTGCACATTGATTTCCTAGCATGTTTTGTTTATATTGCATGTTTGTCTAGTTTCTGCTGTGCCTTGGCTCACGGTGTGGGATAAAATATTTTTAGGTACCGATTACGTAGGGTGATCTGGGTTGCTGAGGAAGTGAAAGATCTGTAGTCATCCTTTTTGTCTTTTGTTACATGTATGCTTATTACATGTTTTCCGGCGTTGGGGCCGTGTACTGTAAGCTTTTAGCGTTGGAGCCTTATGTATTGTAGCCGTTTGGCATTTATATACAATACATGTATATTTTAATTTGAGAGTATATTCTCGGGTTGGGTTGTTATTTGGTTGTTTATGGATGTTTCATGTGACCCGGAGTTTGGGGCATGACAACTTGGTATCAGAGCTCTGGGTTCGGATACCTAAGAGCTGTGGGAAGAGGGTGCGTTCTCGTGTGAGGTTGATTACTTCAGCTTGACTGCATGTGTTTAGGTGCTTTGATAACATGTACGTGTTAGCATTTTAGGCCTGAGGATGATGTGTATATGTGAGCATGGGGGTTGAACTGTGGGATTGATTAGTCCTGCCTTTGGGCGTTTGGATTAACACACTTGGGAGACAAGTTAGAAATGCGTTTCGCTGATGTAATTTCTAGTAGAGAATCTGAGTAGGTTATCCAGATTGACGTGCCATTCTTGTCAATTTTCCTCGGTATGTGGGGTTTTCTAGCATGAACCTATGTGCTTATGTGTTAGCATGCTTATGCGGTTTATGCTATATGTTGCATCTTATGTGCTGTCTTCTTTCATATAGACGTGATGTCTGCGAGACGAGGGCGAGACCGTGGTCAAGGCGGTGGCCGTGCTGTTGGCCAAGGGAATGTTCCTATCTTTGATGTTGGGGATGCAAATTCTCCACAAGGACCTATCGACAAGGTAGAGTTGGTGCGTGCGCTGGTGGGTTCCATCAGCCAGTTGGTTGAGACCGTTAGAGGTGAGACCGGTCGGGGGAGAGAAGGGGTGCCTTAGGCGAGAGCCACTGTAGCGATGCGGGAGTTTAGGCACATGGATCCGCCTACCTTTGCTGGAGATCCTGATCCTATTGTGGTGACTGAGTGGTTGGAGCTGGTGACGAGGATCCTCGACACATTACAGATTGTGGAGGATGAGTTACGGGTTTCTTTTGCCACCTTTCAACTGAAGGGTGCTGCTCATGCTTGGAGGAAAGTTTCCAGGACTATTGCAGGAGTCACTTGGGCAGCTTTTACAGGAGTATTTCTAGAGAAATACTCCCCAGCGTCACAGAGGGATTTGTATAGGGAGGAGTTCTATACTCTTACTCAGGGGGCCATGGACATCATGCAGTATGAGGCCAGGATTACGTGCTTGTCCCGGTTTGCTCCAGAGTTGGTGATTACAGATGAGCTGAGATCAATGAGGTTCGAGCAGGGTTTGAGGCCAGCGATTAGGGAATGTGTGGTTGCACTGGGACTTCGGGTGTTCACAGAGCTAGTAGAGGCAACAATGAGGGTGGAGAACACCATGACTAAGATTCGAGCTTCCAGGGAGGCTAGGACATCGCAGGGTGGGACCGAGGTACAGACTGGTGGATGTTCCAGTAAGAGGCAGAAGTTCTCTGGTCCTAGTTTTCACCCATCTGGGTTACCAAAGTAGTTCTCTGTACCAGCACCATTAGTGGTTTCATTTGGGAGGCCATAGCTGAGGGAGTTGATTTGCTATTAGTGCAGGCAGCCGGGGCATTGTGTGTTAGAGTGCCCGCAGCCGAGCTAGTCCCAGGGTTCATGGAGTCAGTCATAGGGGAGGGAACATATTTTCTATGGATATGGCCAGCATAGATATATTCACAGGAACTGTCCCCAGAGGGAGAGTGCACCGAGTGTAGTGGGCACGCTGAGGGTTCGTACGTGCAGAGCCGACAGCAGCATCCAGTGGTTCAGACTTCCCGAGCGACAACAGGTGGGGGTGCTTCAGTTTAGTCGGTACGATAGCCGACCGTGCCGGGTGGCAGACAGGACAGAGTGCGAGTGTCCCGAGTGTATTCACTTGTAGCTCCTAGTTATTCGAGGGCATCGGCCGTACGAGATGATACAAATGCAGATCTTTCTCCATTGCACAGAGGTACTTTCTGAGTATCCAGGCTTTGGGCAAGATTCTTTTTAAATCTGTTTGGGAAGTTGATGATGGTTTTGCGGGTGGTGTGCTGTGTTGAGAGGGCGGTTGGCGAGGTTGTAAGGTTTGGGTGTGTTATAGATCCCATGTCTTTGAGATAGTTGGCCATTGTTTAGGATGCCTGACCTTGTTCGACTATATCCTAGGAGCGGTTTGGCTAACCATCTCGTGTGCCTGTGTCGGTTGCGATCGACAGTTTAATTTCTTTTGACCTTGAGTTGAATTTTGGGGTCAACATTCCTTTAAGGGGGTAGAGTTGTAAGACCCTGACCCGTTTTCTTTTTTCGGCATTTTTTGACTCGCGTTACGTGTTTTCATTTGAACATGTTTTATTGCTTATGATGCATGATCAAGCTTAGATATGCATGCGGGGTAGGTTCCCGGGGCCGTGGGCCGTTGTGGCGTGAATTTTAAAAACTTTCAAAAAAAGATATTTTAGAGACCTATAAATATCTTGAGTTAGATATTTTCAAAAGATATTTTCCAAAACTTAGTCGCTAAGTTTCCCATTTTCTCTCTGCCTTCTCTCAAAGTTCTCCGGGGCCTGGGGATCAGTTTTTAGCGATCCAACAGCAGATTCTTGTTATTGGCATGGTGGCCTACGCAACCATCCGATCAGAATTTCATTCTGACGAAGCTTGATTTTGCACGTGGATTGAGATGTCGAGTTTTTAACTCTCTGAGGTAGTATTCTAGACCTGTATGTTTTATAAGGGTGCTGCGTGTAATCAGGTGTATTTTTACTGGTCGAATTGTCGTAGATCTGACTTTGCATAAAAATAGGTTTTTGGGTTTAAAAATCTATTTTTCATTGTTTTCGGTCGATGGAATTGAGTTGTGATGGTTTCTTTTGAAGCCTTATGGTAATCTTGGGCTAGGGTGTGTATGTGGGCATCATATCTGGTTTAAAGGCTTGTTTTTATGGTTTATACATGTTTTGGGGTTTAGAACAAAAAGCAAAAAAAAAAGGGGCGTGGGCTGGTTTGGGGCGTTGGTTTGGGCGCTGGTTGTGATGCTCGAGCGCCGTGTCGTGTGCGAGCAGTCTCGCTGCGGCGTAGAGCTTTTTTGTTTTGATCATATCTCCCTCATTCGGACTCAAATTTATGTCATTTTTGTGTTCAAATTGAAGCCCCTGAAGTCTTCTTTCCAATGGAACATCTCTCACCTTAAAATTCATTTCGTAGAAAAAGTTATGACCAAAATAGTGAGGGTGTGTCAAAATTTCTCAAACATTTTTCACCCATTTTTGGCCGAATATTTGGGGAAAGGTTATTTTTCATCGTTGTTGCCCCTTTTTACCAAGTTTCTTGTTTCTTGGGGTGTCGTGGGCTTGTGTGGGTCCCTTTTTTGTCGTGTTAGGGCCTTGGGAGTTTGTTAGTGTTTTGTTGTTTGGTGGTTGGGTTTTGGTTTCAGATTGGTGTCCTGTGGTATTCAATTGATTGATTTATGGGAATTAATTGATTTAAATACTTGTGGATTCCATTTGGGGTTGGGTTAGTTTTGTCGTGGTTTCAGGGGTCGTGCGGTAACCTCATGGGATCGTGTTGATGCCATCCTCGGGGATGATGAGTCGGTGAGATGTGGGTGTTTGTTATGCATTGAGTGTTTGGGCTCGTGGTTCCCTTTGGAAAAGAGTCTTAGGTTGTGAAACCATGAGGCTTTTGGGTTTTTAGTTGGCCTTCGTGCTAAGCTTGGTTGTTTTATGTGGCTAAGTGCTTTGTAATGGGCTTTAGGCATGTTATAACTATAATTTATTCATGATTGGATTATGTAATGTGATTTACATGGCTTTTGTTAGCGTTATGTGTAACGTAGTTTATGCTTTAAAACCCTGAGTTTTATAGGCATGGTTATGTGGAATATAAGGAGCGGATGCATGTAATGCGTGATTGTGTGAGTCGCGTGTATAACATGTGACGTGGTATGTGATACGTAGTGATAATACGTGGTTTTATGCATTTGAATCCTAAGTAGGTTATGCATAGGTGTATGGAATGAGGTAGATGGTTATATTAGCTCTAGCTATTAATGATTATGTTAGGTTTACGACCTTTCGATTTCAGTACAAGAAGATTATGTTAGGGTTATAACCCTTCAGTTGAAGTCCGTAAAGAAGCATTTGATAGGACTACGGTCCCTCGGTGCAAGTTCGTAAAGTGGTGTTCGATAGGGTTACGACCTTCGGTTAAAGCCCGTAAAGATGCATTGACGAGGGCTACGGTCCATCGATGAAAGTCTGAGAAGATACATGGATTGCATGAATTGCATTATGGGACGGATAGACCAGTTTTCAAATTGTTTTAAGAGTCGTGTGAATCGCGATTTAAAAACCCTTTTTAACTATTTTCTAGGCTCCTGTGTGCGAGTCAAAACATGCTTTATATCCTGACTTTCCCTTGCATGTGAAAACAGTTTTCAAGGCTTGAAAAATAGTCTAAACCTGCACGTTGATTTCCTAGCATGTTTTGTTTATATTGCATGCTTGTCTAGATTCTGCTAAGCCTTGGCTCACGATGTAGGATAAAATATTTTTAGGTACCGATCGTGTAGGGTGATCTGGGTTGCTGATGAAGCAGAAGATCTATAGTCTTCCTTTTTGTCTTTTATTACATGTTTTCTGGCGTTGGGGCCGTGTAGTATAAGCTTTTAGCGTTGGAGCCTTATGTATTGTAGCCATTTGGCGTTTATATACATTGCATGTATGTTTTAATTTGATAGTGTATTCTCGGGTTGGGTTGTTGTTTGGTAGTTTATGGATGTTTCACGTGACCCGAAGTTTGGGGCGTGATAGTATTCATCCTTCATATCTTAAAACTAAAAAGGTTTTAAGTTCACTTAGAAAGAAATATTGTTATATTCTTGTGTCTTAATCTTGAAGTGACATTTAAAAATATTGAAGCTATAGTCTAATTTTTTGTAGTGTTGTATTTGTTTAAACAAGGAATTTAATTTTTGGTCACACTTATTCTCAAGCATTTCAACACAAGGTCTTGGTTATAAGTTTAAAATAAATTTTCTTGGGAATTAGATAAGTGATATTTTAAAGGTCATACACTTGTATTCAATTACTTTATCTAAGAATTTTTTTTAATACCCAATTCACCCCCTTCTTAGGATTACACACATAATATCACACAGAGCCGTCATAAGAGTTATGCAGATCAGAGTAGGAGACCTTTTTATATTATATGCATATTCGATATTTTTCAACGTGTTTTGGAATTTTAATTTTAATATGCTTATATGCGTTTTGATGCATGTTTGGGTTTATCTGAGCATGTTGGATTGGTCCCACGGGTTGCAGGGAGTTACGGTGTGAATTTCAAAAATTCAAAAAAAAAGAAGATATTTTAGAGGCCTATAAATATTTGGAGTTAGATATTTTCAAAAGATATTTTTAAAACTTAACTCCTATGTTTCCTCCAGTTTTCTCTTTGCTTTCTCTCTAACTTCTCGGGGTCTCGAGGCTTGGTTTTTGACGGGCCAGCAGCCGATCCTTATTATAGGCATCTTGCTCTACCAATCCATCCAGACAGAATTTCATTCCGACGAAGTTCGATTTTGCACGCAGATCGAGGCATCAAGTTCTTGACTCACCGAGGTAGGATTGTGGACTTTAAAGTTATTAGAGGGTGTTGTATGTAATCTTATGTATCTTTACAATTTTATATTCATGAAAAGGTGTTTCATGTTTGGGCAAAGTGGGTTTTTGGTTTATTAAAAGTTATTAGAGGGTGTCGTATGTAATCTTATATATCTTAAGAGTTTTATATTCATGAAAAGGTGTTTTATTTTTGGTTTAAAAACATTTTTTCGTCGTTTCGGTTGGATGAAAATGGTGTTGGATGTTTATTTTGAACCCTTTGGTGATAGGCTTGAGCGTGTGTGAGTTCATGGGTGTGAGATTGAAGCTTCGAGGTTTCATCTTGGGTTTAAAATTGCAAAACCGTAGGTGAAAAATATTTTTTGGGCTGGTTCGGTCGACTGAACCCATGGGGTTAGTTGACTGGATCATGGTTTATGGGTTCGGTCGACTGAACCCATGGGGTCAGTCGACTGAACAGTGTTGTTGGGCGTTTTGGCATGCATTCCAGTGTGTTTTTCAGTTGACTGGAGGGTGGGTCCAATCGACTGAACTTGGGCTGTTGGGGGTGTTAGGGTTGGTATACTGAAAATTATGATTTTAGTATTTAATTTAATTTTAATAAAATTAATTTTTTATTTTATGAGAATATTTATAAGCTATGTATGTGTATCATTTCTTTGATATGCATGGATGTCTAATATTCTGTATAGTATTTAATCTGGTGTGTATAGTACGGCTTACATACTCCAATAAACGGGTTATCTGGTCTGGTACATTGGTGGATTGGTGGATAATAAACGGGTTATCTGGTCTGGTACATTGGTGAATAACCTTTATATTATTACTCCAATCTCTCCTACACTACAACTAACTGAAATTAATAACACATCTAATTTACCATATGAGAGAAAGTTTTCTTATTTAATGAACCAAACGTTTCTTTGGCACTTACGATTGGGTCATATTAATCTAAAAAGGATAAATAGAGTGGTAGTAGATGGACCTTTGAGTTCATTGAAAGTGGAGGCACTTCCAGTCTGTGAATCTTGCTTAGAGGGTAAGATGACCAAGAGACCATTTTCGGCCAAAAGCTATAGGGCTAAAGAACCGTTGGAGCTAGTTCTTTCTGATGTGTGTGGTCCTATGACAATCTGGGCTAGAGGTGGCTTTGAGTACTTCGTCATTTTCATAGATGACTACTCAAGGTATGGATACATTTACTTGATACACCATAAGTCTGAATGCTTTGAGAAAGTTAAAGAATTCAAGGCGGAGGCGGAGAAGCATCTTGGTAAAAGTATCAAATCACTACGAGCCGACCGTGGTGAGAAATACCTCTTTGAAAAGTTTAAGGACAACTTGTCATTAGAGGAAATTACATCCCAGTTGACTACATCTGGCACTCCTCAGCAGAATGGTGTAGCAGAAAGAAGAAATAAGACTCTTATGGAAATGGTAAGGTCAACGATAAGTTATTCAGGTTTACAAGATTTATTTTTAGGACTCTCTTTAGAAACAGCGGCTTACATTCTGAACTTGGTACCTTCTAAGTCAGTACCTTCTACTCCCACAGAATTGTGGACCGGGCGTAAGCCTAGTCTCAAACACATTCGAATTTAGGGGTGTCTAGTACATGTGTTGAAAAGGAATGCGGGTAAGTTGGAACCGAGGACAGAAGTCTATTTCTTTGTGGGGTATCCCAGGGGAACAAAAGGTGGTCTATTTTAAATTCCTAAGGATCAGAAGATCATTGTTAGCACCAATGCCCGATTCTTGGAAGAGGATTATATTATGGATTACATGTCCAAAAGAAAAATTGTTCTGGAAGAACTAAAAGAAAATACCAGTAGAACGAAAGAGGAATCAAAAGTCGCTGATATTCCATTACCTCGTCGTAGTGGGAGGATTATTGGGACAAGTGCAAATCAAGAACAAGGTGCTGATGCACAGGATTTAGATTTTACATAGCCTATTACTGCTAGTACACAGACACAGGTAGTGCCTCGTCATAGTGGGAGGGTTGTTCATCAACCTGATTGGTATATATTCTTGGGAGAGTCTTTTGACAGGATTTCGGCAAAACTGGATACTGAGCTGGATAACTACAATGAAGCACTACAAGATAAAGATGCAAATATTTGGCAAAGGGTTATGAATTTAGAGATGAAATCTATGTATTCTAATCAGGTCTAGGAACATGTAGAACCACCCGAAGGGATAAAACTCTTAAATACAAGTGGATCTACAAGAGAAAGAGAGGAGTAGACGGGAAGGTTGAATCCTTCAAAGCTAGGCTTGTTGCTAAATGATTCACTCAGAAAGAAATGATTGACTATGAGAAAACCTTTTCGCCGGTAGCCGTACTTAAGTCTATCCAGATTCTCTTTTCTATTGCCGCACATTTCGATTATGAAATCTGGCAAATGGATGTCAAGACAACTTTCCTTAATGGAAGTCTTGACGAATGTATCTATATGATACAGCTAGATGGATTCATTGCAAAGGGCCAGGAACACATGTTGTGTAAGCTTAAGAGATCTATTTATGGACTTAAGCAGGCATCGAGGTCTTGAAACACTCGATTTGATCAAGCTATAAAATCTTATGATTTTGATTAATGTCTGGATGAGTCTTGTGTGTACAAGAAGCGTAACAGAAGCGTGGTGATCTTCTTAGTACTTTATGTAGATGATATCATGCTCATTAGAAACGATGTGGGGGCATTATTTTCGATTAAAGTATGGTTATTTGGGCCGTTCGATATGAAGGACTTGGGAGAAGCCAGCCACATCCTTGAGATCAAGCTTATATGAGATCGAAAAGAAAGGATGTTGGGCTTATCACAAGCAAAGTATATCGATGATATCCTTACTCATTTTAGCATACAGGATTCCAAGAAAGGGTTTCTCCCATTCAGGCATGGAATCACTCTATCCAAAGATCAGTGTTCTAAGACACCTGATGAGATAGAGAGAATGAAGGCAGTTCCTTATGCTTCGGCAGTAGGAAGCCTCATGTATGCTATACTTGCACTATACCCGACATCTACTTTGTCGTTGGCATGGATAGCAGATATCAGTTTAATCCAGGGTAGGAGTATTGGACTACGGTAAATAATATAATCATGTACCTGAAAAGGACTAAGGATTATATATTAGTTTACTAGGCAGACAGTCTAGTACCTTTGAGATACACAGATTCATATTTCTAGTCAAACATAGAGCTTACACCAGGAGACAACCTTGCAGATCCTTTACAAAGAGCTTACCGGCTAAGACTTTTGATAGTCATGTAGAGGGCATGGGAGTCAGATGTACAGTAACATGGTTTTGAGTATAAGTGGGAGATTGTTAGGGTTGGTATACTGAAAATTATGTTTTTAGTATTTAATTTAATTTTAATAAAATTAATTTTTTATTTTATGAGAATCTTTATTAGCAATATATGTGTATCATTTCTTTGATATGCATGGATGTCCAATATTCTGTGTAGTATTTAATCAGGTGTGTACAGTACGGCTTACACACAGAAGACCAGATTTTAGGTTCTTGCAGTATATAGGTTTTATGTTCACAGTTTATATGGAAATGGACATACCATCAGTACGACTGTGGTACAGAGTTTTAGTAGGCTTGTCTTGGTTACGGGAAACAGATAATAGCATCGTCTACTGTTCTGACTTTCTGTGCCAGTGCACTTTGTGTGTATTGAACGAAACATTTTGGGTAATTAATTTTGTACTGACTACTGACTATATAAATTAATTCACACCCCAAGGTTATTATGAATAGTGCTTATTCTCTTAATCTTAAAATAATTATTGATTTGCATATATTTAATATTTGTTATTTTAATTCATTAGAGGGTGCGATCTTATATAGGTCTATATTCTTGGTGAGTTGGATAGCAGTATTATTTATATGACAAATATTAATTATTAATAGAATCCACATCCCAAATGATCGGGATTGACGATAGCCCCTTAAGGATGCTTATAAATTTTGACCGGACCAAACCCTGCAGGCGGATTTAATTATCCGGCGGTCAAATAAGTTAAGCGAAAGGGCTTAAGAAATATGAAGATGTCGATTAAACTAAATTATTAGTAATTAAATTTAATTGGCAGGTATTGGGAATCTTAACGTGGGGAGAAATTGTATGCATTTAATAACAGGAGCTCAATGCTATAAGGTCTTGAGATTATGGGTCAGATTACAATTATAGTTCTTTAGTGGTGTAAACTGTAATTTAGTATTTTATAAAAATTATAAAAATTGCTGCTGGTTTTTCATAATTACAGATACCACTATGCGTCTTTCTTTAATTACAGAAACCGTTGGTAGGTGTTTGTGTTCCACTAGAAGTCTTACTCATAATTACTTCCCAGGTCCCTCATGTAGCCCTATATATACGCGGGTAGGTTGAACCAGTTTGAGATTGATAGAATTGTTAGTCCATATAACATTATCATTGATATATTATTTTTGTTTTTCAAAGACTTAAATATATCAGGGTTCTATCGGTACAAGTTCTCGAAGGATCGTAGCCCACACTACATTCGAGGATCGCGTAAGGGAATATAGTAGAAGATCTGACTAGAGTTTCAACTCGAAATCAAGTTGTAGTTGAAGATTAGATCGACAAGGGGTATTCATCTAAATTAACTTTGGTTGCACGGGTTTATTTTTGATCGTTCAACGTCAAAATTTTCTATCTAGAGCCCATTTGGCATTTTCCCGTCTAGTTTAATTGTTTTCAAAAATAATGATCTTGGCAGTATTGCCTCCAACAGAGGGTGCATCCTTGAAAATAATATTTTTGAAGGTTTGGAGCTAACCTATGGGGTTGAGGCTCAACTTTTAAAATGTTTTGATGAAAAGCATGCATTTTCATGCATTGATCTCCATGGTAGATGGATCGGGTATTCTTACATATGTTGTATAGTCTTAAACTCATGTTTTTACATGTTTTGTTTTGATCTCCATGTTGATGGATTAGATCTAGATATACATGTTGAATGTATAACTGTGAAAAAGGTTTTGGTTTTGATAAATGATTCTCTAGATGTACCGGTATAGGGGGTATTTGGCACGAGTTGCCCTCGGTGGAAGTTCAAAAGCGTACACAGAGTAGGTACCTTGGTCCTTCGGGTTAATCCCCGTAGACTAGGTGGTTGGATGCTTTGTTACCTCGGGTTGTTGAACCTGTAAACTAAGCTTTTACGTTGTGGTGGCTTCGTGTAGAACTTGCATTTACCTAACCGGCCCTACGATGTGTAGGGAATGGGTAAAGGGGCAGGAGTCTATGGTTGCTACATCTGTCCCCTTGTGACGGAGTCGGTACATAGGATTTCATTTATCTTTCTCCTCGGCTGTATGGCCCGAGTGGAGCAAACTATTTTTATCCTATTTTCCTCGGTTGTGTGATACGAGTGAAAAACAACATTTTGAATACAATTTTCTTTAACTATTGCTTGCATTAGTTTTAATACTTGGTTTTACTTGTGGTCGAGTTAGCTCCCACCATATGATTACATATCCTGCTTTACAGCTTTACAGTTTTTTTCTATTGGGTTTCGGCTCACGGGTGGGATTTTTTGTACAAAACCTTTTTTAGGTGATGATATGGAGGATGATCTTGAGTAGATCTTGTGGTGCCCGTGGTGATGGATGGCATAAGACTTTTGTAGTTTTCCTTTTTGGTATGCCTGTTCCTAAAGGCAGGTTTTGTACGCTATAAGACGATATACTGTATGCATGTTAAAACGTATGTTTACTGTTTATGAGAGATGCATATTAGGTTTCATTTGATTTCAACGGGCGGATTTGAATGTATGAAAATCTATTTTCACAAAATTGGTGTTTAATGGATTTTCACATGACCTTGGGTTTTGGGGCGTGACAGATAAATTAGACGATTTTCTTTGTGGACAATGTGTGACAGTGTGTCCATGCTCATAGCCATGAAAACAAGTTGCATTTAAGTGATTACAAGATGCTTTTCCAAAATGTTGCTTAAGAACTTTTGTTTCGTCTTTGGTTTATACCCAATCTTGATTTTTTCAAAAATATATTTTTGCATACCTACAAATTTGTCTAAGTTGTTTTTTCCAAGAGTGAACTTATAAACCATTTTGATAAAGTCTTCAACCTTTTCAATTGAACCTCATTTAATCTTTCAAAACAGAAACTCGTTTTGGTAAAGATAGTTTTTCTTCTTTCAATGTTTCAATTTCACATGAAGAGGAAAGAATCAACTTTTTTAGAATAGAATCTTTGCACCCATTTTTCTCAGCTCATCATGTATATATTCAAATGCACTTTGTAATTCATCTAAAGAGAAAGGGTCATGAGTTACCTTCTGAAGTGCATCATGCAAATCTTCCTTACATGGATTACGAGCTAGATGAAGTGCATGTTGAGTGGATTAATTATGTCCTAAAATATATGTGATTCACTCTAGAGGTATTACCTTATGTACTTCGATTAATAAATTGATGCATTATTGTTTTCCAAATCAATGATGACGGGTTGAAATGTGGTAGTTAGGCCCATCTCAGATAAGTTAATTGATTGTGAATTGGATTGACCTATAGATTCCAGAGTGTGGCTAGCATTGTTCTTCTCAACACTAGTTCACGTGATGGATTTATTGGAATTGCTGCTCCTTCTTTAGCAAGAATTTTCTCAGTTTATATTGTAACAAATTTTAAATTATTAGGTATTTTTTTAAAATTTGGTACAATTGATCAAAAGATTATTGAGTGTCATATGAATATATATTTCGTTGAAAATTTAATGAATTCTTTTACTACAGTCATGGTAATTTGTTTTGTTATTTTGTGTTTGGAACTTGGAGTTCATTCTGTTGGAAACGTTCTTTTATAGTTGGCTTTTATGTTTCACGCTTATACTTTGTGGATATAATAGAATTAAATATGTAGAAACTTAGATTTGAAACTAACTAGAATTGGTGAGTTAGGAATTGTATTAGTTGACAGGACTATCATAGGTGAAAGAAGATTCGAAATAACATTAAATGCGCGTTGGTGCGCAGTGGTTATTTTTAATCACAGTTTTCAGTTTTTATCACGCATGAAAAGTGTGGTTGATAATGTGAAATTGACTTAACAATCACACTAATTTTATTTTTAATCATGCTTTTGGTTATTTTTAATCACACTTTTCAGATTTTATCAGGCACAAAAAGTGTGGTCAATAACGCAAAATCGAGAATTTAAAGTTTTAAGAATTACACTAATTTTATTTTTAATTACGTTTTTTTATATTTTTAATCACCTGCAAAATTGGGATGAAAAGTCTCGATTTTAGATTACACCCATATACACCACGCTTGAAAAGGCGTGATTATAACCTTATAATCACACTTTTAAAGCGTGATGTTTCAACTATTTTGTAGTAGTGAATTAGCCATGAGGCATAGATTTGCAACCTCATTTTCTTCCCTTTCATCTTCGAAACTGCTGTTATTGCTTTCGCCCCATGTGGCTATCATAGCTTTCTTGAAACCTTTTTTGAACTGCTTCTTGATTTGAGGACATTCGGTCGTGACATGTTCGAGCTTTTTGTATTCATAGCAAATGATCTCGTCTTTTTTGTGATTGTTTTTGAATTTGCTTGAATCGCCCTTGAACTTGTTAATCTCGTCTTGATGTCCATCCTTTTTGAAGAATCTTTCTCTTTGTTTCTTATTTTTAAGAAATATTTTGAATTTCTTCATGATGAGGGTCATGTTTTCATTCTCATCACTTGAGGTGTTTTCATCGGATTCATCGTCATGAGTTGAAAACTTGAAGGCAATACCCTTCTTCTTCTTGTTGTCATCTTCATCGTCCATCTTGATATTCATCTCATGAGTCATCAGAGAACCAAGAAGTTTCTCCAAGCCGAGTGTGTTGAGGTCTTTAGCTTCTCGGATAGTTGTGATTTTAGCTTCCCAATTCTTAGGCATCCACTTAAGAATTTTTTTTTACCATTTCTGCATTACAATAAATCTTGCCAAGAGATTTTAGTCCATTTATAATATCAGTAAATCTAGTAAACATGTCAGAAATGGTTTCGTCATACTTCATTTTAAATAATTCATAGTTATGAACAAGCATGCTTTTTTTAGACTCATTGACTTGGTTAGTTGCCTCATGGGTAACTTCAAGTCTATCCCATATTTTTTTGACGGTGTCACAAGTTGAGATCCTGTTGAACTCATTGGGGTTAAGAGAGCAATATAGGAGATTCATAACCTTAGCATTATTTTGAATCTCTCTTATGTCATTTTTGGTCAATTCATTCGCTGGTTTAGGAACGATTGTTCCTTTAATGGTCGTGATAGGTCTTCTGGGTCTATTTATGATAACCCTCCAACGGTCATAGTTTACGGCTTGAATGTAGATTCTCATTATTGCAATCCAATAATTATAGTTTGATCCATTGAATAAGGAAAGTCTATTGGTGGATTGACCTTCAGACAAGATAGGTCTGATGCTAGTGGTTATCATATAAACTCTTAGACTATTAAGTCAAAAAATAACAGTCCAAGCTCTGATACAAATTATTAATTCTAAACAACCCAAGAGGGGGGTGAATTAGATTTTAAAAAGATAATAACAATTTTAAAATTTTTTACGAAAACCTTTTAATATTGCAAACAATTGTAGCAAGAATAATCAAAAAATAAAGTAATGCGAATATTAAAGAGGTTAAGGAAAGAGAAAATGAACTGGACACCAAGATTTAAAGTGGTTCGGCTTCTTCCAAGCCTATGTCAACTCCTTAAGACTCTCCTTGAAAATCTCACTAATGTAGAATGTTTATGAGTGTATTCAAAACCTTTTATAATTTCAAGACGATCCTATGAAAAACACGCCCCTATTTTTCTTTTAATCTCTTGAGTTCTTTTTCTTATTTATGAGATTTACCCATTCACTCAAAGGACAAATGGTGACTCACCATTTGATACAATAAATGGAATATTTTAATGAGTATCATTCAATCTCTTTACAGAAATGATTCACAATAAATGAGAAGTAAAGAGATGAGATACAAGAGCTGGAGTTATGAACAATAAACTAGAGCTTGAAGGGTTTTGACTTTAAATCAAGCAATACAACAGTGAATATAAGTCTCCAGATATTTTAATTGCTGAGAACTAACTCCCTATATAAGCACTTGAGGTTTCATAACCGTTGGAGATAGGTGGGAGCATTAAATGCCAAAAATTCAACCGTTTAAGTTTGCCGCGTATTTTGAATTTCGTCGTAGTTGTTGACACAATTTGGTTTCAGTCGACAAAAAAATTCTAGGGCATGGTTCTTTAAGTGATTGGGTCGACTCAGATCTTCTTTGGTGTCGACAAGATTTCTGCATTATTCTCACCAACACAACGGTGTCGATACAAATAGTATTGGTGTCGACTCATTTTGATCTTCAGCTTTTCGGGAGGGCCTTTTTGTGTCGACTCGAATTTCCTTTAGTGTCGACACTAAAAAATGTAGGAACCCTCGGTGATTTTGTGTCGACTCTTTTGGACTTTTGTGTCGATTCAAAAATGTTCAGGCAGGCTCGGTATATTTGTGACGACTCTTGTTCAATTTGTGTTGACTCATAAATTCTACAGGTAACCTTGGTATATTTGTGTCGACTCAAAATTCTGGATAACTAAAGTGAAGAAACACTTAGTGTTGACTCGAACTTAATTTGTGTCGACTCTTTTTAAGTGCAGAGAGTTTTGGCTCTTTTGTGTCGACTTAAATTTCATTTGTATGGACTCAACTTTTTAATACCTGAATCATCGTCAATAAATATGTTAGGGTGCCAACTCATTAGCTCATAAGTGTTGACACACTTGAGATCATCATGTTTTCTTTGGCTTAAAATGTTGACTCAAATATTAATAGGGTTAACACAAAATATTCTTATTCAAGAATATTTAAGTGTAAATTCATTTGAGAGATGAGTCTCTCATATAGCTAAAGGTGTCAACTCATTTGTCATTTTGTGTTAACACTTTCGTTTTGAAAATATTAAATATTATCTTTTTAAATTAATTTATTTTTAGAAAATAAATTATGAAAATTATTAAAATCTAATTAAAAAGCCTTTGGGCAAGCATATTACTTTTTTATTTGAAGGGTTCATTGCAAAACGATTAATTCGAGATTAGGTGGTGGTTAACACTTAACTGTAAATAATAGTATTCTTTCCATTTGAGTCATTGCTATTATTTATTAGACCGAAGTTACGTCAGCTATTTAATTTTACTTAGCACGGTCTGTTGTCTATATAGTAAAATTAACAGGAATTGGCCCGTCTAGACAAACGATGGATAGTAAACGTCCTCCTATCGAGGCATGCTATTCACAGGGTACCAGACTGCTAGCAATTTTTTTTAAATGGTAGAGGAAACCAATTTAAAATAAAATTCAAAATTTTTTCCCGTCGTAATTAATAGTTTCTAATTATGTGATTCTCAAGAGTAAAATGACTTTCAATTCACTCGCGGTTATACTAGAAGAAAACGAACTTACGGGACCAAACTATGTAGAATAGAAAAGGAATATGTGTAACGACTCTGCTCGGTGCCTAGTATTAGTGACAGATAGCCCACGAGACCAGAGAGTACTGAAGATATTTGAAACCCTAAATCGACTCAAAAACCTTAAATTTGACCCAAAAATCCTAAAAAGGTCCAAGACTCAAGCAACAAAATCTTAACACCCAGAGAGTCTCCGAACATTCTAAATTAAGTAATTATTATGAAATAATGAATTAAAAATAAAAAATTATCATAATTAGGGTAAAATGACAATTTTGCCTCTACTATAACAAAAAGTTTTAAAAATTTAAATTTTGACACATAGATACCATAAATCAGATATTTAAGTACAATTAAGTAGCAGAAGACAAGATAACATCAAAACTAACAAAAATACCCCTTAGTAGCCGACCACCTTGGAAGTTGTGCCAAAAGTAGCTTTTTATTTCTTTTAAGCATAAAAAGATGAGAAATGTATCAAACCAAGTATTATGATGATCTAACACTTTTCAAACAAGCAATATACATAATAATATAGTATTATAGGCTAACAAAAGCAAACAAATTATTATGAAAGTTCATACACACTAAAATAAGTCAAAAAGTCATATTTTGTCAAACTAGTTTAATTTAACTTAAAAGACTACATCTATTTAATTAATTACTATAAAAATTATGATAATTCATGAGAATACTAAATTTATCATAAATATACTAACATAATAAGTTTCAGTAGGAAAAGATACCAAAAAGATATATCAAATTAACTTTTAAGGCATTTTCTTGCACAAAAGTGCACGCAAACCAAGGTAAAACCCCAAGATTAATGTGGGATCATATTTTTCTCTCCCAAACTGACCCCTGGCCGAAATCCCTTAATCAAATTTGATATAACTCTCTCAAATATTGCACCAAGTCTTGTCAGCTCATGTGAAGAAAGAAGAAAAAGGACTTAATGTGATAATTTTGTTCCATAGATTTTTTCCTATATAAACTATGTTGGAGGCAAAACTACCAAAATTATTGTTTTTACAAATGATTAACGAAAAAAATTAACTAGACAAACAAACGCCGAAACGGGCTGCAGATAAAACTTTTGGTGACGAACGATCAAAATAAAACCCGTGCAACCACAGTTAATTTTAGAAGAATACCATTTTATTAGTCGAATCTTCAACTACGATTTGAATACGAGTTGAAGCTCCTGTCAGGTATTCTATTGTATTCTCTTATGCGATTCTTGAATGTAGGGTGTTCTACAATCTATCAAGAATTCATACCGGTAGAACCTAGACAGTTTTAGTCTTACGAGATAAGTTCTGAAATTAGTTCTGCCTACCTGCATATTTATAGGGCGACAGGAGGGAGCTGTGGAGTAATTATGAATAAGACTTCTAGTGGAACATAGACACGTATTAGTGGTTTTCGCAATTAAGTAAACCTCATAGCGGTATTTGCAATTTTTGTAAAATACTAAATTACAGTTCACACCACTAAAGAACTATAATTACACTCATACCTATAATTTCAAGACCGTTTTGCATTGAGCTCCTATTATTAAATGCTTTTTATTTCTCTCTATGTTAAGATTCCCGATACCGGGCAATTAAATTTAATTATTGCTAATTTAATTTAATCGGCATCTTAATATTCCTTAAGCTCGTCTGCTTAGCTTATTTGATCGCAGGATAATCAAATCCATCTGCAGGGTTTGGCCCAGTCAAAACTTATAAGCTTCCTTAAGGGAGTATTGTCAATCCCGATCTTTCAAGAAGTGGATTATGTCAATAATTAATATTCACCATATAATTAGTACAGCTATCTAACTCACCGAAAATATAGACTCATATAAGATCGCACCTTTCAATGAATCAAAACAACGAATATTAAATATATGCAAATTAATAATTATTTTAGGATGATGAGTATAAGCACTATTCATAATAACCTTGGGATGTGAATTAATTTATATAGTCAGTATAAAATTAATTATGTCAAATGTTCTGTTCAATATACATAAAGTGTACTAGCACAGAGAGTTAGAATAATAGACAGCGCTACTATCTATTCACCGTAACCAATACAGGCCTACTAAAATTATATGCTATTGTCGTACTAACGGTATGTCCATTTCCATTTAAACTGTGAACATAAAACTTATAATCTGCAAGAACCTAAAATTTATTCTTCAGTGTACAAGTCGTACTTTACACACCAGATTAAATACTATACAGAATATCGGACATCCATGCATAACATTAAAGAAATGATATACATACATTACTCATAAATATTCTCATAAAATAAAAATTTTATTTTATAAAAATAGAATTAAATACTAAAAACATAATTTTTAGTATATCAACCCTAATAATCTCCTATTTATACTCAAAACTATACTACCATGCGTTTGACTCCCATGCCCTCTACATGACTATCAAAAGTCTTAACCGGTAAGCTTTTTGTAAAAGGATTTGCAAGGTTGTCTCCTGATGTAAACTTGGTCACAGCAACATCACCTCTCTATAAAATATCTCGTATCAAGTGATAGTTACGCTCAATATGCTTGCCTTTCTTGTGGACCCTTGGCTCATTCGTGTTTGCAACCGCTCTGCTATTATCACAATAAAGTGTAATAGTCGATTGAATTGAAGGGACCACCTCTAGATCCAATAAGAAGTTCCTAAGCCAAACGGCCTCATTGGTTCCTTCAGAAGCTGCCACATACTCGATCTCCATGGTGGAATCAATAATGCAGGACTGCTTGATACTCCTCCAACTTATAGCTCCACCTCCTAAGGTAAACATATATCTTGTGGTAAACTTATGGGAATTCTTTTCAGACTAGAAATCTGAGTCTGTGTACCTCAAAAATACTAGACTATCTACTTGGTAAACTAACATATAATTTTTAGTCCTTTTTGGTACTTGATTATAATCTTTACCACAGTCCAATACTTCTACCCTGGGTTAGACTGATATCTGCTATCCATGCTAACGACAAAGCAGATGTCAAGTCTAGTGGAAAGCATATCATATATGAGGCTTCCTACTGTAGAAGCAAAAAGAATTGCCTTTATTTTCTCTATCTCATTAGGTGGTTTAGGACACTGATTTTTAAATAAAGTGATTCCATGCCTGAAAGGGTGAAACCATTTCTTAAAATTCTGCATGCTAAAATGAGTAAGGATATCATCGATATACTTTGCTTTAGATAGGCCCATTATCTTTTGTTTTTGATCTTGCACAAGCTTGATCCCAAGGAAGTTATTGGCTTCTCCCAAGTCCTTCATATTGAACTACCCAAATAATCATACTTTAACTATAGATAATGCCCCCACATCATTTTTGATAAGCAAGATATCGTCTACATAAAGTACTAGGAAGATCATCACGCTTTTAAGTGTTTCAAGACCTCGATGCTTGCTTAAGTTTATAAATGGATTTCTTAAGCTTAAACAACATGTGTTCCTGTCCCTTTGCAATAAATCCGTCTGGTTGTATCATATAGATACACTCGTCAAGACTTTTGTTAAGAAAATCTATCTTGACATCCATTTACCAAATTTCGTATTCGAAATAAGTAATAATGGATAAGAGAATCTAGGTAGGCTTAAGCACGGCTACCGGCAAAAAGATTTCCTCATAATCGATCCCTTCTTTCTTAGTGAACCCTGTTGCAACAAGTCTAGCTTTAAAGGTTTTAACCTTTTCGTCTGCTCCTCTATTCCTCTTGTAGATCCACTTGCATCTAATGAGTTTTATCCCTTCGAATGGTTCTATAAGTTCTTAGACCTAATCAAAATACATAGATTCCATCTTTGAATTCATACCCTTTTGCCAAAGATCTACATCTTTGTCCCGAAGTGCTTTATTGTAATTAGAGGGCTCCGTATCTAGTTCTGCTGGGATCTTATCAAAAGACTCCCCCAAGAACATATACCAATTAAGGTTAATTAACAACTCTCTCACTACGACGAGACACTACCTGCGTTTGTGTACTAGCAGTAACATGTTGTGTAGAATCTGAACCTTGTGCATTAGTACACTATTCTTGATTTGCACCTATCCTGATAATCCTTCCACTATGACAGGTAATGGAATATCAGTAACTTATTATTCCTCTTCCGTTCTACTAGTATTTTCTCTCAGTTCTTCCATAATAATGTTGCTTTTGGGCTTGTGATCCATAATATAATCCTCTTCTAAGAATCAAGCATTGTGCTAACAATGAACTTTTGATCCTTAGGATTATAAAGCAGAACACCCTTCATTCCCTTGGGATATCCTACAAAGAAATAAACTTCTGTCATCAGTTCGAAGTTAACCACGTTCCCTTTTAGCACATGTGTTGGATATCCCCAAATCTAAATGTGTTTTAGACTAGGCTTATGCTCGATCCACAATTCTATGGGAGTAGAAGGTACTGACTTAGAAGGTACCAAGTTCAGAATATAAGCCGTTGCCTCTATAGCGACTCCCCAAAACGAATCGGGTAAACCTAAATAACTCATCATGGACCTTACCATCTCTATAAGAGTCCTAATCCTTATTTCTGCTACACCATTCTGCTGCAGAGTGCCAGGTGCAATCAACTTAGATATAATCTCTTCTGATAATAGGTAGTCCTTAACTCTCCAAAGAGATATTCCCCACCACGGTCGGATTGTAGTGATTTGATACTTTTACCCAGATGCTTCTCCGTTTCTGCCTTGAATTCTTTAAATTTCTCAAAGCATTCTGACTTACGGTGCATCAGGTAATTGTATACATACCTTAAGTAGTCATAAATAAAACTGACGAAGTACTCAAAGCCACCTCTAACCTGGGTTATCATAGGACCACACATCAGAATGAACCAGCTCCAATGGTTCTTTAGCTCTATAACCTTTGGCCGAAAAGGGCCTCTTGGTCATCGTACCCTTTAAGCAAGACTCACAAACTGGAAGTGCTTCCACTTCTAATGAACTCAATGGTCCGTCTACTACCAGTCTGTTTATCCTTTTTAGATTAATATGACCAAGTGTAAGTGCCAAAAAAATGTTTGGTTCATTAAAGAAGGAAACTTTTTCTTATATGGTAATATAGATGTGTTATTCATTTTAGTTGCAGTGTAGGAGAGATAGGAGATACGGCATATAGATCATCCACCAATGTACCAGAACAAATAAAATATTTATTTTTTCTTCACAACCACAGAGTTATCAAAATGAACAGAATATTTGTCCTTTACTAAGTTCGAGACTGAAATGAAATTTTTTCTAATCGAAGGTACATAAAGACAATCTTTTAGAAGTAGTATCCTATCTCTACTAAAGTTGAAAGTGACATCTCCTACTGTAACTACTGCCAACATTGTATTATTGCCCATGTATAGGTAAATTTTCCCATCACTGAGCTACCTAGTTTCCTAAAACCCCTGTAAAAAATTATAGATATGATTAATGGCTCTCGTATCTATACACCAGGTTTCAATAGATAACACCGCTAAACATGTTTTAACTACTAGTGAACAAAAATTACCTTATTTGTTCTGCTTACTGAGAAAAATCGAACACTACTTTTTCCAATGCCCAAACTAGTTATAGTGATAGCACTTGCCTCTCGGCTTCTTCACACTAGCTTTTGGTCCCTTAACTGCTTTTGGAGCTGTGTTTTCTTGTGTCTAAACCCTTTTCTTCTCATTTCCTTTCAACTTAGATGAAGAACCCTTCTCAGTCACATACACAGAACCTGTCTTCCTAAGAACACCCTCGGCAACTTGAAGTTCCTTAAAAAGCTTTGCCAGTGTATAGATGAGCTTATTCATAAAATAGTTTAGGCAAAACTGCTTAAAACATTCAAGCAGTGACTGGAGTATGATATCGACCTAAATTTTCCCATCAATCTTAGCTCCAAGGATCTATAGTTCATTTAAAAGACTGATCATCTTTAAAACATGATCCCTAGCTGGGGTGCCTTAAGCCATGCTTACATTCATTAGAGACTTCATGACCATCTTCCTACCAGTATAATTTTTATTTTCAAATATTTTTTGAGGTTCATAATCAAATCATAGGCACTGGGCATAAACTGATGCTGATGCTGCAAAATATTTGACATTGAAGCCAAAATGTAATAGCGAGCCATTAAATCAGTTTTCTATCATTTTGGATGGGCCTCGGTTTCCCTTTCGGTAGCCCCCTCATCAAGTACTGGTAGACATATCTCAGTTAACACAAACTTATAATCCTCAGCAGTTAATATAATGTCTAAGTTTGTTTTCTTTAAGTATAGAAGCAAGTGAGTTGAAAGCTATTTTAATCATGAGAATCACATAATTAAAATATTGCTAATTCTGATGAGTAAAACTTTGAATTCATTTTAATTTGGTTCCCTCTACCATTTTAAAATTAATTCGCCAGTAGCTTTCAATTCTGTAAATAGAATGCCTCGATGGGAGGACATCTATCTGTGAATAAATTCTCTCCCACTTAGATTTTTAAAATATTTTTGAGAGTTATAAAAAATCGTTTAATTAAAATAAATTTATTAATTTCAAAAGTTACACGATCTGAAAAAATCAAACATCTTCCCATATATAGAATTTTAAAGATTCTGATTTGTCAAACCATCTTTTCGTGTTTAAATGCGTAACAAATAAAATTTAATAAATACATAGTTTTTCTTTCATTTTTTCAGCTAAGGTATTGATTAAAAGTATTTATTTATTTTATTTTTCGTTTCACATTTTTTGAAAAACAATAATTTATTTTAATTAAATATTTTTTCATTTAATTAATTCAAAACTCAGATTTAATTCTCATGTTTTTTCAAGATATCCAATTTTATGAAAAATCATCTTAAATTTGATATTTTGTAAAAAATAAAATGTCTAAAGTTTTTCTATTTAATTAAAATTAATTAATTAAAAAAACTTAATTTTACTTTTCTTTACAAAATATTTTAATTAAAATCAAATTTCTGAATTAATTAAATTAACAAGATAAATGAAACAGATATGCAATCATCCATGCAGTTCATATATATATAAACACGATGCATATATCCCGATTTTATAATTCAAGTGAAACGCTGAGGCGTTTGTGTGAGACCATGTACCATTTGATTTTGATATATATGCATGTCGGGTGTTTTGACGCTTTTTTAGTATTTTCACTTTGGTATGCCTATATGAGTTTTGATGCAAGATTCAGTTATTTTAGCATGCGGGGTTGGTCTTAGGAGCCGCGGGGAGTTAGATATTTTGGAGGCCTATAAATATTTGGAGTTAGATATTTTGGAGGCCTATAAATATTTGGAGTTAGATATTTTCAAAAGATATTTTCAAAACGTAACTCATAAGTTTCCTCCCTTTTCTCTCTTCCTTCTCTTTAACTTCTCGGGGGCCCGAGGCTTGCTTTTCGACGGACCAACAGTCGATCCTTCCTATTGGCTTCGTGGTCTACGCATTCATCCGGACGGAATTTAATTTCAACGAAGCTCAGTTTTGCACGTAGATCGAGACGTTGGGTTTTTGACTCAACGAGGTAGGATATCATATTTTACTACTGTATAAGGGTGCTATATGTAATCTTGTGATTTTCTACCATTTTAAAACGCATGAGATGTGATTTTATATTTTAGATCTAGTTTTGGGTGAAAAATTATTTTTTGGCGTTCTCGGTGGATGGAAAGGTGATTTGAGAGTTTCTTTTTGAGATGTTGTTGTGAGGTTTCGGTGTGTTGATGTTTAAAAGCGTTTGATGAGTGTTTGGGGGTTTTGATTTGAGGCTTGGAGACAAAATCGTAGCTCAAAAACGGTTTCTGGGTTGGTTCAGTCGACTGGGGCCTTGAGTCAAGTCAACTGGATCATACTTTGGTGAGTTCAGTCAACTGGACGTGTGAGGTCAGTCGACTGAAATTCCTTCTGGTTTGGTTCCTCTTTTCCAGTGAGTTTTTCAGTCAACTCGGGGCTTGCGCCAGTCGACTGAACCCCTGTGTGAGTGTTTGGTGTTGGTTTTGATGGTTCGGGTGGTTTGTTTGGGTAAAGGATGGTTTGCAAAGGAGGTTTTTATGAAAACTTTTGGGAGAAATGTGTTTATTGGAGGTTTGGAGCTAATCCTTAGGGTTGAGTCCCACTTTCTAAAACGTTTACATGAAAATATGTTTTTATTTGTTTTGGTTTGATCTCCATGGTTTTATGGATTGGATCTCTTGCTTATACATGCGTTGTGTAACTACTTTTGGAGAAAATATTTTGAAATGTTAGTTGATTTCCATGTTGATGGATGGATCTATATACATGTATAATGTATATTTGTAAAAAGGTTTTGTAGTTGATGCTACAGTTTGGTTTTTAGAAGATTATCTAGATATATCGGGATGACGTTTATTTGGCACGAGTTGCCCTCGGTGTAAGTCTTGAAACGTGTGGAGCGTAGGTGTTCTGTACCTTTGGGTTAGTCTCTATAAATTGAATGGTTGGGTGCTTTGTACCATCGGGTTATTACTCGTAAATTGAGTGGTTACGTTATGGAGCTTCGTATAGAACTTGTGTGTATCTAACCGGTCTTATGATTTATGGGGATTGGATACTAGACAGGGGTCTATCGTTGTTACCTCTGTCGTGTGATGGAGTCGGTACATAGGATCATATTCTTCTTCTTTTCCACGATGGTACATTCCGTGAGGGAACGATGATTTTGATTACTATTTTTTCTTAACTATGGTTGGTTATTTGCAATATTTGTATCGCATGATTTGGAGGATGAAAATAGAATTTTATGTCAATAAAACCGTTTTGGGAGACTTGTGTAGTCTGATGGGAAAAACTTGAGGGTTTTGGATGGAAAACCTGCTTTGGTTTTGTGGTTGAGTTCGCTCCCACCATATGATTGTATATTCCTGCTGTATAGCTTTTATTATCTGTTTCTATTGGGCTTCGGCTGATGGGTGAAAATTTTCTGTAAAACCATTTTCAGGTGATGCTGTGGACGAGGAGTAACTTTGGTGGTGCCCGCGGTGGCAGAAGACTTTTATAGTTTTTTTTTTTTTTTTTTTTTTTCGTATGCCTATTCCTGAAGGTAAGTTTTGTACGCCATAAGACGATATACTGTATGCTTGTTGGAACTGTATATCATTTATGTATATACAAGAGTTGTTGAGTATTTTATTGGTTTCAACAGGCAGATTTTAATGTGTGAAAACCTGTATTTTCATATAAAATGGATGTTTGGTGGATTTTCACGTGACTCTGGGTTTTGGGGCGTGACAGTTTGAGTCTCCAAAAGAGAATAAGTTGTATCCGTCACAATCCAAACTTCGGGTTGCGAAAACCACCGAAACTGCCCAAACAAAAGGGATAAAAACCCCAAAGCCCAAACAAGGCTAAAACCTTTATAAAATGTACTATCAAGAGCTTATTTAATTTAAAAGAGTAGCCTAAAGACTACGATTTTTGCTCCAGAAGCCAAGCCTTTAAAACAAAACATAAGTTTGAGATGAGAAAATTTTTTCCTTTTAAAAGAAGCTTAGGCCTTTCAAAATCTCCCTCGAAGCACAAAAGTTTTGAATGAAGTCTAAATCATTTGAAAACCCTTTTTGTAAACCGTGATACAACAAACTCATGGTTCTCTCAAAAGCATTAAAACATGCATACATTCATAAGAGTTATATACGCATTACAACATGTTATGTCCAGACATGAAACATGTATAGAAAGGTATAAACTACCTATCGAGACAAAATAGAAGTCTTGTCATCAGCCACCTCTGGGCACCCCAAGGTCAACCTACAGGACCACGTTCACCTAAAAAAGATTTTACGACAAAATCCCACACCGTGAGCCGAAGTCCAATAGGAACTGACTATAAAACTGTAAAGCAAGTTATGCAATCATAAGTACATAAGCTCAATCACAGGAGATAAAAGAGTTTTCTCTCAAAAACCATCAGTTTTCCATCCTTGAAACTATGCATATCATCCTGACAGATATCATGCCACAGTTAAGGGAAAGCAGTAATCAAAACCTTGATTTTGTTCACCCGGATCACACAACCAGGACCAAAACGTTATTTTCCCACTTGAAATATACAATCGAGAAAAATAAAATGATAAGTAGTAATAAAATAGTATTCTCCACTCGGATCACATAGCCGAGGAGAAAAAGATAAAAATAAAATTTTATGTACCGACTCTGCCACACACAGGGACAAAGGTAACAACTATAGACTCTTGTCCATTACCCTAGTCATCACTTATAGCTTGCTCGGTAATGACAAGTTCTATACGGAGTCACGACAACATAAACAACGCCATTCACGGATGCAATCGATTTAGTTTACGGGTTCACAACCCGAGGGCACTAAGCACCCACCAACTTCGTTTACGGGGATTAATTCGAAGGAACGTAGGGACCTACTCTGCGCACATTTTTGGACTTTCACCGAGGAGCAATGGAAACCCAACTCAACACATCCACTATCACGGTACATCTATGGAAAATATTTTAAAACCTGCAAAACAATTCTACATTGCATGTATAAAAGTGATCCAATCCATCCACATGGAAATCTACAAGCATGTAACAACATATATCCAACAAACGTTTTAAAAGCTGAGACTCAACCCCAAGGGTTAGCTCTAAACCTCTAAAAATACGTTTTTCACAACTTTTCACAAATCTCCATTTTTAAAACCACCTTTTTGAAAACTACGGGCATAAACACACCCAAATCATGAAATAAATCTAGAAAGGCATAAAACTAACTTTTACCAAAAAACCAAGGTTTAAACATGAAAACAACATTTAATGTATTTTTTACCCAGTGAAAACACATATAATTGCATGAAACACTCATTAACAATAGTATGGTCTAGAATCATACCTCGTTGAGCCAAAAGATCGACGTCTTGAAAATCGAACCTCGATGAAATGGGATTTCGTCCGAATAGATGCGAAGCCCCCGGCACCAACACCAAGAATCCGCAGTTCGATCGCTGAAAACCGAGCCCTATGCCCTCAGAAATCTAGAGAGAAGGTAGAGAGAAAACCATATCTGAGATGAAAATATCCAAAAATATCTCCAAACACTGATATTTATAAGCCACGCCCAAAATATCTCAGGTCAGTCGATTGAACCTTCCTAGTCAATCGACTGAAAAGCTTTTGGAAAACCAAAAACTTTCCACGGACACAGGTCAGTCGACTGGACCCTCCTGATCAGTCGACTGAACCACCAAAAAGCCCACTCAATTGACTGAACTCACCCCCTCAGTCGACTAAATTCTCACTGGAATTTTTCTCAAACTGTTTTTGATGACAGGACATGTTTTATAGCCTCGAGCCATGCCAAACATGTCTCTAAAACATCACCGAGGTCAAAAGGGTAATTCTAATACCATAAACACTTGAATCATACCAAAAAGAGGGGTCTCACAGTATCAATCCATATTTTTCTTTAACTATGTGTCTTAATTGCATCAGACTTCCCTGATACTCTTTGATATATCAGTATATATCATATTAGTCTTGTATATATTAGAATATTGATTAGGCGACTTTTTTTGCCTCATCTAAGCTCCATTTTCGATGTTCTTTATACCGTAAGAAAGCTCTCAAAATTTAAATTTTTTTGTGAAAAAACTACTCAAAAATAACATGAAAAATAGCTCGAAAAGCTGCCTGAAGCCACTGCCGCTACCTATTTTGCCGCCCCTTTTGGGCTTTTCTCGGTGGTGCTTTGGTGTCCATTTTTTTTTGAAAAAATAGCTTAAATATCGAGTCACATGTTGTTTCAAAGAATGCCTTGAAAATAGTTCTGAAGCAGTCCTGAAATAGCCCTCGAATAGCACTGCCTTGTGCCGCCGTCGCTCCGCCTATTTGTCACCTATTTGTACTGCTTTTTGGCATAATTTTTTTCTTCTTCTGATTTTTAAACAATTTTTAAGGTATGTTTTACTGCTATTTTATGCCTAAAATATTTCTCAAAAAATAGTCCTAAAAATGGCCCAAAAAATTATCAAAATCGCCATCGAACCGTTACCGGTGGTGGGCTGTTTTGGTTTTTTTTGTCGCTATTTTTAACATGTTTTTTCTGCTATTGTTTGTCATAAATATTGCAGAAAACTCACCAAAAAAATCATTTAAAACCATTAAAAACTTACTGTAATCCATGACCCATGAAAACTCAAACCACCGTTGGTGCCGCCTCTGTTCTTCGTATTTTGGAATATATTCAACCTGTTCTTAAATAATCTGAACAGATATTTTAAAAATAAAAACTAGCTTTTAGATCGATCCTATGTCCTGAAGGCGCACATTCTGTGAGACCCTGACCTATTTTATTTATTGGAATAATTTGAGAATTGATGGAGTTAGAGTTAATCTTTGACCTCGGGTGTTGGGGTTTGTGCTTCTTCACAGTAGAACAACAGGTGCGTATGAGTTTTACGCTTATTTGGGTTCCGTTGAGGCTTGTTTGGTTTGGTTTAAGGCTAGAAAACCAGTTTTACGTAGAAAAACACACTGCCCTGAGGTTCAATCGACTGGAGGGGGTGGCCCAGTCGACTGGACTGAGATTTTCTAGTTCGGTCGACAGAACTAGGGTGTTCGATCAACTGAACTGTGGCGATGGGATTTTTTTTGAGGTTTCCAATAGGCTGTTCAGTCGACTGAACTGGGAGTCTAGTTGACTAAACTGAGAATTTTGGTATTTTTCTATAAATATCTGAGGCTGAGATATTTTTAGGGAGCATTCTTCCAAGCTAAGTTTTCATTCTCTTTGCCTTCTCTCTAGATTTCTGAGGGCCCGAGGCTCGGTTTTCAGCAATACGACTGTGGATCCTCGATGTTGGTGTCGGGGGCTTCGTATATATCCGGACAGAATTCTGTTTCATCGAGGTTCAATTTTTGACGCTTTGAGTTTTGACTCGCCGAGGTAGGATTCTAGACCTACTGTTGTTATGAGGGTGTTATATGCAATTATATGTATTTTCACCCGGTAAAAATGCATCAAATGTCATATTTTCTATTTAAGCCTTGTTTTTCAGATAGAAAGCATATTTTTCACTTTTCTTGGCTTATAGTACTGTATGACATGTGGTATTATAGATTTCAAAGCGTTTTCTTGAAAACTTTGAAAAATAATGGTTTTGATTGAAATCTCAACATTACATGTTTCGGAGGTTTGGAGCTCGCATTCGGGGTTGAGTCTCAGGTTTTGAAACGTTTTGTTGAAAATGGAAAAAAATATTTTGAAAATGTTTTGTTGATCTCCATGTTGATGGATGGATCTATATACATGCATAATGTATTTTTTTGAGGAAATATTTTTGTAGTTGAGATACGATACTATTTTTAGAAGATTATCTAGGTGTACCGGGATGACGTGTATTTGGCACGAGTTGCTCTCGGTGAAAGTCCAAAAACGTGCGCAGTGTAGGTACCTTTCTTAACCTTCGGGGTAGTTCTCGTAAAGAAAGTTGGTTTGGGTGCTCTTTTCCCTCGAGTTGTCGGGCCCGTAAAGTTAGCTTTTACATCGCGGTGTTCCGTATTGAATTTGTCATTACCTAGCAGGCTTTTAGTGGTTCAGGACTAGGGTAATATGCAGGAGTCTATAGTTGTTATCTCTATTCCCTTGTGATAGAGTCGGTATATAGGATCATATTCTTCTTCTTTTTCACGATGGTACATTCCGTGAGGGAACAACATTTTGATTACTGTTTTCCATCAACTGTAAAATGTGGTTTTGCATTGTTTAAATGCTTGGTTGTGAAGGGAAAACTATTTTGGGAGTCTGATGGGGAAACTTTGGATTTTATGATGTAAAACCTTTTGGCTATGTGGTTGAGTTAGCCCCCACTATATGATATGGATGGTTTTGAAGACGAAAATGTGGGGTTTTATGAAAGAAAACCGTTTTGAGGCTCGTGTTAGTCTGATGAAAAACTGATGATTTTCAAGATGGAAAACCTTTTTAGCTCCTGTGTTTGAGCTTGTATTCTTTCGATTGCATATTTTCTGCTTTACAGTTTTATTGTCTTTTTCTTATTGGGATTCGGCTCACGGTGTGGAATTTTGCTGTAAAATCTTTTTCAGGCAAGCGTGGTCTTATAGGTTGACCCGGTGGTGCCCGGAGGTGGCTAATGACAAGACGTCTGTTTTGTCTTGATAGGTAGCTTATACGTGTTGTATATGTTTCTTGTTTGCTTGTAACGTGTTGTAAATCGTATACTACGATTATGGATATATGCATGTTTTAATGCTTTCGAGAGAACCATGGGTTGATTGTTATTTTTTGTAGTTTCATACTATTTTTTTCTGTTGTTGGGATCAACGGTTTACGAACAGAATTTTTAAATGATTTATGCTTCATTTAAATTCTTGTGCTTCGAGGAAGATTTTTGAAACGACCTATAAGCTTTTTTTAAAAATAAAAAGAATTTCTTATCCAAAACTTGTACTTTGCTTTTAATGGCATAGCTGTGGGGTTGTAACTGTAGTCTTTTGGCTACTCTTGTGAGAGCCTTAATTTTTGTAATTCATTTAATTGAATTATTGTTCAAAGAAAAACATTATTCTAAAATGATTAATCACAATCTATGCTTGGTAATAAAATTTAAAGTGAAATTAAAACCCTAAAATTATACACTATAAAGTACAACTCAAAGTTTAATCCAATTAACAAGAATTAAACTCGTAGCATAACCATAACACATTTTAAACCAATGTTGAACATACGAAATATAATAAAATCATGTAATAGCTTAATTCTAAGCTAAAATTAATAATTATACATGTCATATAATAGAACAAATATAACATAATACACTAAGGTACAATTTTAATCCTATTTGGCACCATTTGTCATAAAAGCTTAAATTGACCCAAGTTACGGTATGTAATTAAAAAATACTAATAAAATAATAATTAATCATGAAAATTAAGGTTTTAACATAAAATCACTAAATTTATTTATTTATTATGAAAAAGTAATAAAAAAGATACTTTAAGTACATTAGTTTAGAAGAAAAAAAAAGTGTACCGAAACTACCCTAAATATACTCAATAAAATAATACATGCTAAACATGCTAAAAATCCTGCAAAACCAGCTGCTACAACCGCCCATACCTCTGCATTTTTAGCCCAAAAAGTTACTCTTTTTGCTTAGGATAGAGAGCTCTAATGCATTAGCTTATTTCAAATTTGGTCTTACACCCCAATGATTTCTTCCAGTAACCCATTTAGCTTTATATCTATCCCTCTCTTATGCCTTGACCGAAACATCCATTGTGAGCTGAAAAATATGTATTTTGTTGCCTCCATATACTTAGTCTTGAAACCTTGAGAGGATAGAGTGATATAGAGAGAGAGTGGAGAACACTTTCATTTTTCTAAGTACTGGAGACATTCTTGGAGGGTCCAAGTGTGGTAGCAGGTTCTCCTTCAACAACTTCTTCATTTTCAGCAACCTTAAGGTAGGAATCTCACACTAATACACTTATTCTTCCTATTTTTGTTTACTTTTGGCTCAAGGAGATGCATGGAGATTCAAACCCTCCATCTTCTTCAAAGAATGGAGTTCTTGAACCTCCCTCTTCTACAACCATTTCTCTACTTCAATTTTTTTTTCTTTTTGATCTAAACTCACATACATGGCCTAAGTCTCATGTATATACAATATCCATGAGTGATTAGTACATGCATGTGAAGATCTTGAGCCAAATGCCAAGAAATGACCAAGGTCCAAATGCTGTCAGTGGTTATTTTTCTGATAAATCCAAGAATGATCAAAATGTTTGACATACCTAAGCTTAACTAGAACGTCTCAAAATTTTTGTGAGACTTCTTGGATGTGTCCTTGACGTGTGTGGTTTTTCTTGAAGCCGAATTATTTTTATTTATATTTTTAAATTTTCGCACACAAATTTGGTCCAGAAATTCATTCTGGACCAGAAAATTAGACAGAACTCCATTTTATGCTTAGTGATCCATTTTGGACGAAACTGGTTTCAAACGTTAGGATTTTGTGTTCAGTTTCCAACCCACTTGGAATCATTCGAAAACCTTTTAAAATGAGCATGTTATAGCCCTTTTCCTAAAGTGTGTCGAATCTGGACACTATTTGGTAAGATATTCATAATAAATTCAAGAAAAATGAAAAAAATGCAAGGTCAAGTTCCAGAGTTTCTAAAATCATAGATTTAATACTGTAAAAAATTTAAAAAATGAATTTGTAAGTTTAAGTTCTCAATTCTATTTTTGAAGTCACTGAGTTTTCACGCCACTGTTCTGAAAATGTTCTCTGCACTGTCACAGAAACTTGTTTGGTTAAAACCGATGCCTTAGAGGCAAATTTTGAAAAAGTGTAAAACATAAAACGTGTTCAAAACATTCCAAATAGGGTGCCTAAAAAATTGCAGATTTTATTTCCAATTCTAAGTATTTTAAAAATCCTAAAATCAGTAACTAAAATGTAAAAATCCTAAATATGATCAAATGTAAATTTGCTTTAATGTTATTGTTTGGGGTTTTCCTATGTTGTGTTATGCATGATTAAATAATTAGAATGTGCGATATTGTCTTGATATATTTACATGATTTTAGTGGTTGATTTACTTACATGCAAATCTTAGTTAAATTTCATACATGTATGTGATATGTTATTGGCCTAAATTATTTGTGTAAAATTGTGTTTAAATTATTGTTTATAAAATTTGTGCATATTATTCACGTGCCATATAATCCATGCCATGCGTAGGTAAATTTTAAATTGTATGTTTAGTCTAAATTATTGTGACATGTCATCAATGGGTGGGAGTTTCGAGAATCACTTAAATTAAAGGACGAGGAATGAATCTTATGACTGAATACTATTTAGGCCATGTGCCATTGTGATATTTTGGGGCTATATGCCATTGTGATATTTTGGGGCTATATGCCATGTTTCTCATGAAAAACGGTTGTAAGGATGGTTTGGTTGAACTTTGGTGGTTAGATGTGGCGATCACACACTATACCTAAACTAAGCTCCGATGGTTCAGTGATGTTGTTGATTCCACGCCCTCGCTATCTGGATAAGCTAGTTGAGTATGTAACTTAGCTACACATTATCCCATGGCTTCGAGGAGAGCATGCGTCAGTCGATATACTGGTTAGTATGTTTAGATCAGGGGTAAGATGGTTCCCCTCGGCCGGGTGAACATAGAATAATCTAGAATTAATTAACTTAGGGTTAAATCAGAATGCATCATCCTTTATCATCTTCCTGTTGTCTATTGTACGAAGAATTTGCGCATTTTATTCTTGTTATTTACTGTAAGTTGTTCAAATGAAGAATTTGTGTATGTTGTGTTGATTCCTTTGGTATTGTTTTCTCTGCAATGCCAGGTATAGCTGATGAAGAACTTGCTGATTTTGGTTATGATGAACCCACTGAGAAACCGAGGCTCGCAGGAGCCTAAGCCTCCTCTTTTAGAGATTTTGAGACCTGACCTCCACCTCGTTATAGTTTCACTTATTTTGTTTTATGCTCTTAAACTCATGTTTTAATTTCTCTTCGGGTCTATAATATTAAGCTATTTAACTTTTGATTGTGATATTTATATCCTATGTATGGGTGGACTCCTTTGATTATTATCGTTAATTATCTCGTTATTTAGTTATGTCGCTCTTGATGTTTTCTGAAAATTCGGGACGTCACAACTCTTTTAAATCAATAAACCCTCGGTAGTATGTTTTTACAAAAGTTTTGACCTTGTTTGGTCTTCTGGTTTTAAATCCCTTTTGTTTGGTCAGTTTGGTGGTTGTTCGGAGGCTTTTTGCGTAATTTGAAGTTTGGGGGGTGACAACTTGGTATCAGAGCTCTGGGTTTGAATACCTATGAGTTGTGGGAAGAGGGTGTGTTACCTTGTGAGGATGTGTGTGTGCTTGGTTGCCTGTGTTTGGAATATGAGCACGTTGATGTCGTGTATATGTGAGCATAGAGGTTGGACCTTTGGATTGATTAGTCTTGCCTTCGGGTGTTTGGACGAACAAACTTGGGAGCCAAGTTAGAACCGTGTTTCATGGACGTAATTTCTTGTAGGGAATCTAAATAGGTTATCCAAAGTGACACGTCATTCTTGTTGGTCCTCCTCGGTATCGGTGTTGTGTCTGCATGATCGTCGTAACTATGTGCTAGCATGACTATGTGGTAGAAGTAACATGGTAGATCGACCTTAGGTTGTCGTGTTTCAAGCTTTCTTCATATATGGCCTGTACACCCTTAGAGGCGACAAGACTGTGGTTTGGGTCTTGGTTATGCGACTCGATTGCTGTCAATAGCAGAAGCAGGGTTATGGGTTGAGCATCGATCGCTGGGTATGTTGTGGAACTCATCAGTGAGTTGGGTTCAGCCGTGTGAGGTTGGCCTCGGTTGGCATCTGTTAGGTGTTAGTACGAGCAGCGTTTGTTCAGGTGCAGATAAAGCCTAGTTGGTGGCTTGGTTATAGTAGCTAGCTCCCCTTGAGAGTAGGCTAGTGGATGTTGGAGTTGTGTTATGGTTGGCCTTATGAGTTAAGGTGCTGGGGTGTCGGAGACCCTGGGAAATCAGTTAATGTGATTGGATTAGGGATAGTAACAACCCTTCGGAGTCTTGGTATACGTGGTTCTGGCCATGTGATTGATTAGATACATCGTGAGCCATGCTATGTCTTGAGCCGTGTACTCAGGACGGGGTATAGACGGAAACATAGTGGATGGGAGCGTAGGGATCCTTGGCCGAGCGTATGTTGAGATGGCAGAACGTGTGGTTCTGGAGATATTTCCTGGTAGTCAGGATATCGATGGTGGTCAGCAGGATGTTGTTGGTAGTCTGAGTAGTTTGATGACCTTAGATGTTGTATACCTTTTGAGGTTTAAAAATTGAGTTCCGAGTGAGTGAGCTCAAGGATATGGGAATGAGTATGAATTGCAATCATGCTGGGAAGAGCACAGGTTATGGTTATATAGGAATGTAAGGGCTCCTGCGATGAGTATTAGTCTGTGAGGTTCCTACAGGAAGGCGGGTGAGTGGTTTAGTCAATATCCTAGTGATTAGGAGATCGCGTTTGGGAACAGTGCAAGGTTCATGTGGTTGGCTTAGTGCTGAGATGACGTATTCTGGGTATGAGATGTCTGGAGGTTATTTGTGTTCCACCTTAGGTTTAGAGATGGGTATGTTGTTTACCTATGGGAACGAAGTGTGGAGTGGTGAGGTTCATCAATGGACCATGTGGTTTAACTGGCCTGGGGTGATAGGTGAGAAATCGTAAGGTACGATGCCTGTGATCGATGTGTTCTTTGAGAGAGAAAGTCCGAAAGGTGTTAGCATGGTTGTGGGAGTTATTAGTAACTCTAAATGAAAAGTCTCAGAATTGGGTTCCCTTTGTTTGATGCTGTGCCTAGGACAGTGGGCTCGAGACCGTGACGTGATTATGGTTTGCCTAGCAGAAGTTAGGTAGGTGAGTACACACAATTGTGTGAAGTAAAGTTTTGAGCGCAATAGTATGTGTTGTACCAGGTATCCGGATGGATGGTGTTCACATGTATGAATGAGGTCTGAGCGTTGTGAGCTTGGTGTGGCGGATGATCTGAGTATCGTGATCGTGGTTGACAGCAGTTGTGTGACTGTAGTTGATGTGGCCTCGAGGTAGGACTTACAAAGTTCTTAAAGGCTAAGTGTTGAGGAGTACTCCCAGTACGCTGAGGTTGAGTTATGGTTTCTTGTTAAGCCTTTTTCTTTTCTTTGGATAGAAGGAGAGAGAGAGTTTCTTGTAGACGACTGTCTAGTGCGAGTTATTTCATCTCGGTTGGATGGAGATGCCAGGTTCTTGATGGGTTCAAATTTGGTTGTGTTCTGAGGCTGTAAGAATCTCAGTGGAATGGTGACTCGTATTGTGACTTGGGAACTTGTATCGCTGTGATTGGGTGATGGTTGGACTAATCTTTTGTGGTTTCAACAGATGGTTGAACCATTTAGATTGTGATCCATGTGAGGTTCGGTTGGTAGATAGGAGTGTTTGTGATGATTCTTGTCAACAAAGGAGTTGATGTTGAGACATAAAGTTCTTTTGCAGGCATCAGTTGAGGATCGTTGACCGTTGTGTGCGTATGGTTGTGTTTTTATCTTTTAGCAGAGCAGGGTTTTTTTGGAACAGTGCGGCTGTGATATGTGTATGGCGGGTTTTTTTGGGTAGACTTTTGTGAGTCTGGCTTGGGTCCTGTTTGGGACTTAGAACTGCTCGGAGTTCTTAGAGTCGAGAAGTGGTTATCGACTGTGGTAAGTGTTGTGCTTCGGCATAACTATTGTTTGTATGAATGGTGGTTTTAAGAGTATGATGTTGGAGAAGCCTTGGTTGGCGTGGCCTGTTCGAACCGACGTGATTGTTTGGCTGGGAACGGAAGGATCGTGATGAGGTCTGGATGTGAGGAAATTGTTAAGTGTAAGATGCAAGTCTTGGTTGGTATCTTGGGTCCGAATCGTTTGCTATTGTGGACCCAAAGGTTTGCTGTATGTGTTAGGCGTATGTGGTTTGATGTTGGATGACAGTCTTTTGTTACTTTGTCTGATGATGGCGACCATGTTCGACATGAGATTGGTCTGTAGTTTTGGTATCAGTGATCTGATGGTAAGACGTTGAGATGTGTAGTGACGTGCGGTTGCACAAACAATGTGGTTGGGTTTGTCTAGGTTTTGGATACCTAGGAAATCTCCTATATGCGTGACACGTTTGGCCAAGTGACTCGTTGGGGTCAGGCAACTGTGTGAGATTTTGATGTCGGATTGGTTTTCAGTTGTGTGAAACCTTGTCTAGGACATTGGTGTGCCACCTGATGTTTCTCCTGGGTGAGAATTGTGGTTCGTGATGGAAGTTTGAGTAGAGGAGGAAGGTTTGAGGGTTTACTGAGATATGTTCTTTGGTGTTCCAGGTGAGTTAAGTGAACTTCTCTCTGGTGAGCTCCTCTCTGGAATTGGGTGTTGTGTTGTTGCTCGTGGATCAGTGTCATGACAGCTTCAGTAATGGAGATATTGGCATCGGTAGGGTGATGATGTGGTATCAAAGTCGGTGGTCATCTGGTGATTGACAGGATTTGAGTAAAGTTTGTGTGTAGTGTGTGTGACTTCATTTGACTGATGTCAGGGCTTGACATCGTGTGTTTGGACTTGTGGAGATGGTCCTTGGGGAGCATGGTGAGATGTGATTAAGCCAGTATGTGGCAATGAAGAAGAGAGTGATAGTCTCTGTGTTCGAGCATAGAGCATGTTTGAGATAAGGTACTGCGGTGAATTGGTCCCTTGCTTTGCGTCTACCGTCAGAGTGGTTTGAGTTCGGCGAGAGTTGTGTTTTGAGGTTTGGCAGCGTGAGCTGGATCTTGATCCTCTGTTTCATAGCTATCTCCTGGATGATGATGGTGTCAGTGGAGCTTATTGTGGGATCAGTCTGTATGGTGGTTGATTCTTCACACCGTGCTTGCCTTACGTGATGAAGATTGTGTATCAATTTTGTGACGATGATTTTTGGGATTTCAGTTGCTGAGGCATGCCTGTTGTTGTACAGCGTTGTCAGGGAATTTTTGCTATTGTATAATATCGTTGGGTTTGCATCAGAGGTTGTTGATGGTTACGGGACAGAAGTTAGTTTGTGTTACAATGTTGAATTTTGGGGACGAAATTCCTTTAAGAGGGGGAGAGTTGTGAGACCCTAACCTATTTTATTTTTGGGAATAATTTCAGGATTGGCGGAGTTAGAGTTAATCTTTGACCTCGAGTGTTGGGGTTTGTGCTTCTTCACACTAGAACAACAGGTGCATATGAGTTTTACACTTATTCGGGTTCCATTGAGGCTTGTTTGGTTTGGTTTAAGGCTAGAAAACCAGTTTTATGCAAAAAAACACACTGCCCTGAGGTTCGGTCGGCTAGAGGGGTTGGCCTAGTCGACTGGACTGAGATTTTCAAGATCGATCGACTGAACTAGGGTGTTCGGTCGGCTAAACCGTGGTGGTGAGCTTTTTTTTTTAGGTTTCCAGTAGGCTGTTCAGTCGACTGAACTGGGAGTTTAGTCGATTGAACTGAGAATTTTGGTATTTTTCTATAAATATCTGAGGCTGTGATATTTTTAGGGAGCTTTCTTCCAAGCTAAGTTTTGGTTTTCTCTACCTTCTCTCTAGATTTCTGAGGGCCTGTGGCTCAATTTTTAGCAATACGACTGTGGATCCTCGATGTTGGTGATGGGGGCTTCGTATATATCCAGACATAATTTAGTTTCGTCGAGGTTCGATTTTTGAGGCTTCAAGTTTTGATTCACCGAGGTATGATTCTAGACTACTGCTGCTATTATGAGGGTGTTATATGCAATTATATGTATTTTTATCGAGTAAAAATGCATTAAATGTCATATTTTCTGTTTAAGCCTTATTTTTCATATAGAAAACAAGTTTTTCGCTTTTCTTGGATTATAGTATTGTATGACATGTGGTACTATGGTTTTCAAAGGCTTTTCTTGAAAACAATAGAAAACGATGGTTTTGATTGAAATCTCAACATTTTATGTTTTAGAGGTTTGGAGCTCGCCTTCGGGGTTGAGTCTTAGGTTTTGAAACGTTTTCTTGAAAATGGGGAAAAACATTATGAAAATGTTTTGTTGATCTACATGTTGATAGATGGATCTATATACATGCATAATGTATTATTTTGAGAAAATATTTTCGTAGTTGAGCTACGGTACTATTTTTAGAAGATTATCTAGCTGTACCAGGATGACGTGTATTTGGCACGAGTTGCCCTCGGTGAAAGTCCAAAAACGTGCACAGTGTAGGTACCTTTCTTATCATTCGGGGTAGTTCATGTAAAGAAGGTTGGTTTGGGTGCTCTTTTCCCTCGGGTTATCGGGCCCGTAAAGTTAGCTTTTACGTCGTGGTGCTCAGTATAGAACTTGTCATTAGCTAGCAGACCTTCAGTGGTTCAGGGCTAGGGTAATGGGCAGGAGTCTATAGTAGTTATCTCTATCCCATTGTGATGGAGTCGGTATATAGGATCATATTCTTCTTCTTTTTCACGATGGTACATTTTGTGAGGGAACAATGTTTTGATTACTGTTTTCTTCAACTGTAAAATGTGATTTCGCATTGTTTAAATGCTTAGTTGTAAAGAAAAAACTATTTTGGGAGTCTGATGGGGAAACTTGGGGTTTTATGATGTAAAACCTTTTGGCTCTGTGGTTGAGTTACCTCCCACTATATGATATGCATAGTTTTGAAGACAAAATTGTGGGATTTTATGAAATAAAACCGTTTTAAGCTCTTGTGGTTGAGCTTGTATGCTTTCGATTGCATATTTCTTGCTTTATAGCTTTATTGTCTTTTCCTATTGGGCTTCGGCTCATGGTGTGGGATTTTTCTATAAAACCTTTTTCAGGTAAGCATGGTATTATAGGTTGACCCGGTGGTGCCCGGAGGTGGCTGATGATAAGAAGTCTGTTTTTTCTCGATAGGTAGCTTATATGTGTTGTATATGTTTGGTGTTTATTTGTAACATGTTATAAATTGTATACTACGATTATGGATGTATGCATATTTTAATGCTTTCGAGAGAACCTTGGGTTGGTTGTTGTTTTCTGTAGTTTCATACTACGTTTTTCCATTGTTGGGATCAACGGTTTACAAATGGAATTTTCAAATGATTTATACTTCATTTAAATTCTTATGCTTCGAGGAAGATTTTTGGAACGTCTTAAGCTTCTTTCAAAAATAAAAAGAATTTCTTATTCAAAACTTGTACTTTGTTTTTAAAGGCATAGCTGTAGGGCTGTAACTGTAATCTTTTGGCTACTCTTTTAAATCAATAAACCCTCGATAGTATGTTTTTACAAAGGTTTTGGCCTTGTTTGGTCTTCTAATTTTAAATCCCTTTTGCTTGGTCAGTTTGGTGGTTGTTCGGTGGCTTTTCGCGTGACCCGAAATTTGGGGCGTGACACATTCGATCTATCATGGTTAACTCCCGTGATTAAAAAAATAATCATCATTCACACTATTCAATCAAACATGAAGATAAATGACCATCATAAAGTCGGGATTAGAACGCCTGTAAAATAATAGTTAGCACAGTTCTAAAACTACCTAGCCCTAATAACCATAATCAAAAAATAAAACTACTTTGATACCAATTGTTGGAGGCAAGACTGCCAAAATTTTTGCAAACGATTAACGAAAAAAATTAACTGGACAGGCAAATGCCGAACAGGCTTCAAACAAAACTTTTGATGACGAACCATCAAAATAAAACCCGTGCAACCACAGTTAATTTTAGAAGAATACATTTTTATCGGTCGAATTTTCAACTACGATTTAAATCCGAGTTGAAATTCCTGCCAGTTAATTTTAGGCTCTTTGGGTGTTTTTTTTTTTTTTTGTAATGGTCAAATATTAATACAAAATGTAGTAGTTTCTACTATACCTGTGTATTTCATTCTTCTTTGGCATTCCTTTATTACTTAATTCTGGATGGATGCTTGGAGTTATATATTTTCAAGTTTCACTTTGGATTGCAACTTTTTCTTTGGTGTAATCTTTTCTATCTCTTTTCTTTTTGTACTTCATGCCTCTCTTCATTCACTAAGGACAACGAATAATTCAAGTTGGGGGTAGTTTTTGCACGTGTATATTAAAA
>JAOTRH010226410.1:0-10330 GCA_034768845.1 Heliamphora exappendiculata
TTTGATTTTTTTACCCATTTGATTTTTTTTACCAATCTAAATTTTGTATAATCTCCCTTACTGACTACAAAATTTGTTTAATAAATTTTAAATATTAGGTTAAAAAAATAACTAAAGTGAAAATACTTTTGAAAAAAAAATTAAGGGGCAGACAATAAAATTTCAAACTTTTTTTAAGAACGCGAATCTATATAATTTTTAAAAAAATAAAAATAATATTACTATAATAATTTTAAAAATTCAAAACGGAGGAGGAGTGAACCCCTTGATTCATCCTTGGATAATGGGGCAGTAGTAATAATGATGGTGAAAAGTGACAACGACGATGATGGTGAGATGTGGAGGAGTTGGCAGTAGTGGTTTGGTAAGTAATGATAACGTTACTGGTGTGACAGTAGTGGTTTGGTAAGTAATGGTAACGTTGCTAGTGTTGAAAAATGTAAAATGTGGGTTTTGAATAAGTTAATAATATGATTTTTAATTAACTTTAAAGTTAATTTTTTTGGTATTGAATTAATTTTTTTTTGTTGATTTTAAACTTTAATTTGTTTATTTTCATGAGTAGAATAATCATTAATTTTGTGACATTCAAAACTATTAATGGGTGAATAAAAAATTTACTCTAAAAGTGTGTCATTAAAGTTGGCAAAATGATGATAACTTTTCCAATCCTATATTGGTTGAGAGAGTATTAGGTGAGTGGCTTATATAAGTTAAGTATGGTCTAAGGGGTGTGCCCCTTGAGAGTACCCAATTTTGTGGAAAGAGGAGAATCTACTCAATTGTGGGTTCAATTCAAACCCCACACGCGCGTTGCCGTCTGTCTGACTCACCAGCCGGACTGTGGTTCGGGTCGTGGGTTGACCATTATCTTTTTGTAAAAAATTTATTTTGAATTTAAAATTTAAATTATTTAAATTTTAAATTGATAGTTACCATTACCGTTTAATCCGAACCGTTAGAGGGTTCGGGATCGTTAGAGTCAGTTTTGGTTTGCACCTGTTGGAATAGGTTGAACTGGTGCCGTGTCGGTTCGATTTAAATCGAACTGTCACCTTCAAACGCTTATAAATGAGCTATTCTAGCACCCAATTTTTGTATCTAATTTACAACATTCTCTTTCTCTACCGTCTGTATTTTTTTTAAAAAGTTTACTACAATCGAGTTCATTGAGTGTATTTGTCTTAAGGACACAACGTTGAACATTGGACCCGATTATAATCTCTGTTCTGTAAGCCTGTACTAGTTACTTTCGTTTTTTTCTGCTCAGTTTTTTAGAATACTATGTTATGTTCTTTATTCATTTTCTGTTCAATTTTTTTTTAACAAAAAACAATATTTATTTAGTACTATTTTACTTTAATTCTGTTTTATATTTTTCTATTTTACATACCAAAAACTATTTTTAAAATTGTGTTTTCTTTCTCGTTTTATTTCTTGTTCTGCAATATATATCTGTTACTGTTTCTGTTTTGGAAAATTATTTTTACAAAACAATGTACTAGTTTTATTTTGTTTAATGTGTTTATGAGTTTATTTAAAAATTTAAATATGCTGTATTATTCTGTAACTGAAAATATATTATATTAATTCTGTTTTAATTTTATTCTGAAATTAGTTTCAAATTGCTGTAATTTTATTACTGTCTTTTGGTGTTGTTCGAATTTTATTAAACCGACAAATTATTGTACTTTCAAAATACTAAAACCAACCGATAATAGAATGGTAATAGTAAAAAATATTTTTTATTTAAAATTTAAAAAATAATAAAATTAACATATTGTTTTGTAGAGTTGTGAAATGTTTTTATAAACTTAATTTTTGTCTTGCCAAGCATTATAAAATAAATTTTAAAATAATAAAAAGCTATTGGAACAAAAGTAGTATCAAATGCTAAAAAAAAATTAAAAAATAATAAAAAGAACTTAGAACAAACGGAACGGTTCGATTGTTTAACCTTCTAAGAAAAAAATGAATTTTAAAAAATTAACAAAAATTATTGAACCAATCTCAGCCACTTTCTGTTTGTCTGAAAATGATAAATGTCAAATCGGTATTTCCAACTTGCAATAAAAAAAGAAATTGCAACTATTGAGGATGACCCGATCTCAATTATTAATTAAGAAATTGTCACGGGTGACGTATTATTATCGGTTATAGTAAAATGTGAAAGGACACCAATTCTCATTATAAATGAAGGACCGAATGGACAAAAATATGAGATCATACGAGCAATGGCGACCCATGAACAATTACTAATAGAGACTCCGTAAATAAAAATAAAAATAAAAATAAAAATAAAAAAAATCAATACTATATTGAAGTGAAAAACATCATTTTTGTTAGGTTCTACTCAAAATAATTGTATATAATATCACGATCCAAATAAAGCATTTCGACAAAAAATACATAATCAATCTTTAACGTAAAAATAAAAAACTAAAAATTACTTGAAAATAATATTCTTTCTAGTGTGAATCTTTTTAAAATAATTGTGTGCTGAACCAAGAAATATTATTCTGTCTGCATTTATAAAATATATTTAACGTAGGCGACAATTAAAAATAAGAAAATATAATTTTTAAAATAAAAAATATGATATAAATCATTCTATATATATCGAGTTGCTATTACTAACAACTAGGAGTATATAAATTAAAAAATTACTAAAAATTTTAAAATAAAACTTAGTGGAATATGAGACTTTTAAAAAGAATTTATCTATAAACAGCATTCTAAATTAAGATTTATCTCTAATTTACGCTATTAAAGATTATCGAATATTAAGATAAATATGAAATGAATTAATATAATATTAAATATATTATACTTTAGTGTATATATATATATATACACTATATTTATTTTTATGATGAATATAAATAAATATAAATATTTAAAATATAAATAAAAACTAATTTTTTCTATATGCCCTTTCAAAAATTTTATTATACAATTGGTGTCCCTTTTCTTCCAATCATCCACAACATTATTTTCAGAAATCAATTACACATACAATTGCCAGAATTGAAATTGCTAAGGCACCGAAACATAAAAACAACAGATTGAATTTAATTGGTATGCATCAATGATGATGCATAACGAAACCTGTTAAATCATCAACCAAACAAAATTACACTGAACTTAATTTTTGATATAATTAAATTGGATTTTTTAATTTATTTTTATGATGGTAATGTGCTTTATCCCTATTGTACCCTCATTTGGTTTCAATTTTTCCTTCCTCTGTCTTATCTTCACCCAATTTAAACCAACCAGTTCAAGATGCCACCTTCTAGAGGTGCCGATCACTTTATTTTAAAAGACTGACTTTTTAATTAAAAAATAATTTTTTAAATGTGTCAAGCCGTATAAAACTCACAATTTATTTAAAAAATAAATACATAATAACTATTTAAAAATTATTATAATGATATAAGTTAGCTGATTATCTTTTGAGTTTATTCTTCAATAATTACGAGTTTGAATCCTTAGAATTATTGAAGATTTGTCAAATCGTTAATATTAGAGGTAAATTATTAAGTGCTATATGTGCGATATCACGTAGTACTCTTAATAAATAAATAATTATAACTTATATAATAAATGTGAGTTATTATGTTATTATTGTAAAATTTAACGTTACTATATTTGATAAGAATTTCACGTGAACTTATCATATAGTATTTTGAAAATATCGAATGATTACTCAATATTCGAGCTTCAAAATTAATTAACGTGCGCACAATTTTATTATTACGTTCAATTATTAAAATTAATTAAATAAATATTTATTTAATATTAAAATTAAATAAATAAATATTTAAAATCAAATGTGCACGTTATTTAATAAATCATAAATCCAGATGTGCACGTTATTAAATAAAGAAATTATTCAATAAATCAAATGTGCACGTTATTTAATTTTAATAAATCCAAAATGTCACGTTAACAACGTGCCATTTGATTCTGACAATCAATTATTAAAATTAAATAAATAAATATTTAAAATTTATTCAATAAATTCAAAATGTCACGTTAACAACGTGTACAGAGCGTGCAAAAAAAATCTTGTCAATGAGTACGAGAAACGAAAATAGTATACGTTGTGTTTGGCCGGTCTACCTTTTTAATATTATTATTTATTATTATTATTTTTGAGTATTAAGATAAACTAATTTATATTTTTTTAGGTTCGTCTGATTTTAAAAAATAAAAAACAAAAAAAATGTTTTTAAAAAAACTTCAAAAAAATACTTAATAGGCTTTAGTATTTTTTTATTTTTTGCAGGTTTTTTTAATTTTATTTTGAATTGACGTGCTTTTTCATTTTTTTCGTTGCAAAAAGTTAGATAGTTATAAAAACTGAACCAAATATTAATTTTTTAAAGCAAGAAACAAAGCTAAAAAAAAAACAAAAAAAAAAGCCTAAATCAAACATAGATTTTGCATGTGTTTAGGATAACTTTTTTATTGAATTTTTCTCTCTTTAATAGTTCTTTAAGTGTTAATAAATTAATTCAAGCAATCATGTTTTTTTAGATTTTTCCATCATAAAAAACAAAATACAAAAAATTATATGAAATAAGCTTAGAAAAAGATCAAATAAAACAACAAACTAAGAAATCAAAATTTAAATCAAAAGAAAAATAAAAATAAAAAAACCAAAAAACAATTTAAAGAAGGGCGGTGCTCCTGTCACTTAGGGCCCATTTGTTTGTCCAAAAATAAATTAATAAATATAAAAAATTATTTAATATAAAAATAAATATAAAATAATTGAATATAACATTAAATATATTAAACTTAAGTATATACACATACTATATTTATTTTTATTATGAATATAATATAACTCCGTCCTCCCCTAGTATAGTGTTGGAAAAAATATAACGTTACAAGATATATTCTCGGTGATTCAAAAAATATATTTTTATTAACTATTAAATATTACAGTAAATAGAATTTATAGAAAATAAAATTAAAAAAATAACATGAACACAATATGCAAATCGAGTCCTGCAAACGCAGTTTCCTTAAAAATGATTCACCGCCTATCGAGGGTGTTGTAGGTTTCTCCACCGACGTCACTCTCCCAGAATAAAATGGTTGACCCGAATGTTAGAACACCTCCAAGGATCAGCTATACGAACGCACCTCATCTGTCTTTTACTCTCTCACAACAGACAATTGTAATCTGGTGTCTCTATATTTTTCTCCTATTGTATTTTCGATTCACTCACCTCTTCTCTATTCCTCATGCATCAACAGGATACCATGAGAGATTTTATATAGAATTTCTCCCATTGAGGGTTATAAGAAATAAATAGAGAAATCAATTACCCCAATGAATGGTATTGATTTCTGAAATTTAATTGCCAATTGAATGGCCAATTAAATTCAATATTTTCAACATATAGCATATCCAAGAATTTGGGAGCACAATTGTGTATGCGGATCAATGCGATGCGAATTGAATTTAAATCCATCAACCAAATTATTTATGGCAGTATAAAAAATTTCAATCCATCGCCGAACCACCCACTTTAAAAAAAATAGCGAATTGAATACTTTTTTTGACAGTTTTGTAGTAGCAAATTAAACGGGTTGATAGTTTACAAATTAAATAAATATTTTACTCAAATATCAACTAAGCCCATATGTACAAATTCCAGCAAATTTGCTGTTATGACACAAAATAACATAGTTATATAATTGTAATGAAAAAAATAGGTAGAGTGTTCCAGAAAAAAAAAAGTGAAGCATATAGACAAACAGAAATAAATACAATAGGCAATAGGGCTGGATTAGGCATTAGATAAGGGCTAGATTAGGCAAATTATTCTTGAAAATTTGTACCGAAGCATATAGACAAGTGGGTTGGTTAATATGACCGGTGGTGTATGTGAAACTGCTATCAATAACCAACCCCCATATATTAGGCATGAGTCATTCAACTTGTTATGATATTTTAAAATAGTTTTAGTGAGTCGATGCGGAGCGAGTGGATGCGAAGTGATTGGACGATTTGGACGGATTATTGCACAGTTCTAATGGACGGTATATCCATATAATTAGGAGCAGCCAGACAATAGATATATATAGAATGAAATTGGATCACATCTCTAATCTCCCAAATCTTATACCCCAAATAAACATGGCCTAAGGCTATGCCTTCTTATATGATGTTCATTTTTTTGCCGACTTTGGTCTTTTCTCACTTTCTTGGTGGTGTTTGGAATTGTTAAAATTAGTAGTTTATATATTGTAATTTGTAGCAGAAATTGTGAGTGTTTGATAGAAATTATAACTTGTAGCAGAAATAGAAGAAAAAAATAGTTATAAATTATACAAGAAGTTGTAAGCGCTTGAAAAAATTTATAATTTATAACTAAAACTAATTACAGAAAAGTATAAGCTACCAACCGTAGCTTCCCAAACACCCTCAATTTTCCCTTGGCTTGGTTCATTTAAGGGGGATAAGAAGATTTTTTTTTTTATTTTTATTTTTTGCATGTGTACAATTGCTACACAAAAATGCGAGTCTTTGAAATAATATTTTTTTTTGCAAAAAATATATTCCCATAAATTTTTTTGTAAAATATATAAAATTATGCATTGTGAAAAAGTTAAAAATTAAATTTTTTTAAACTAAACATATCACATAAACAGATTCCTTTATATATTTTCTTTTTGTTTATTTTTCTTCACTTAACTATTCTCGTAAATTATTTTTCATATAATTCTATCGACAATCCAATAGAATCAACTAAAAATTCAGCATGTCATGTGCCACCCTCGTTTTTTAAAATGTATACTTTTGTTTATAAAAAATATATAATTTATACACTTAGGAAACTTTTAGGGCCTGCTTAGTAACGTTTATGTTTTATGTTTTCTAATTTTGTTTTTTAAATTTTTTGTAAATTATAAACAAAAACATGTTTGTAATTATTTTTGTTTTCAAAAAACTGTAAACAGTTTTTAAAATTTACAAAATTTTTAAAAATAGAAAAAATGTGTTTGCACTTGTTTTATAAACACGTTTTGATTGTATCTTTTTTTTTCATTACCTTCGACTATTACATTCGGCTACCGCCTTCGATTACCGCCTTCAACTACCACATTTTGTCACCCCCTCCGGCCACCACCTCCGACCATAGTCTCGGCTTTTACCTACTACATTTTGTTAGCCCAAGGGTTTTTAACTTAATTTTAATGATTTTTATAATTTATTTTTTAAGAATAAATGAATTTAAATGGATAATATTTTATATTTTCAAAATGAAAGTGTTAACACGTTTTGAACAATCAAAGTTGACGCCTTAGCCAAAAAAGAAATGACTTTTATAAGAATTTTGGTGTCGACCCCAAAACAAATTGTGTCGATCCAAAATTCCCAAACCTGCTTGCAGAATTTTGGTGTCGACTCCAAGAAGATTTGTGTAGACACAAAACAACCGAAACTGACTGCAGAATTTTGGTGTCGACCCCAAAATACATTTGTGTCGACACAAAAGTATCGAGATTTTCTGTAGAGATTTAGTGTCGACATCATATACAAGTTGAGTCAACACAAAATGGTTCATCAGGATGCTAAAGTTTCAAATGAGTCGACACCAGATTCATTTATGTCGACCCCATAACGTTGGAAGGTAAAGTGCAGAAATTGTGTCTACCCCTCAGAAGATTTGTGTCAACCCAACCATTTGAAGAACTCTGTCCTAGACACTTTGTGTCGACACCAAAGCTATTTGTGTCAACCCTAAAAATAAAAATTCAAAATACGACAGATCTCAACGGTTGAATTTTTGGCATTTATTACCCCCACCTACCTCCAATGGTCAAGAACTCATAAAAACTTATATAAGAAGTTACTCATCAGCATTTAAGAAGGTTGGAGACTTGTATTTACTGTTCTATTGCTCAAATCAATCTTAGAAATCATCAAGCTCACATTTATTGCTATAACTTCTGTTCTTATTCCTCATCTCTTTTTACCCTTTCATTTATTGTAAATCAATCTTGTAAAGAGAGTGAGTGTTCTTCATTTATTACATCTCATTTATTGTAATCAATGGTGAATCACCCTTTAGCCTTTGAGTAAGTAAGTGAAACTCATCAAAGAAGAGTTCAAGAGAGATTAGAAGAAAATAGAGACTTGTTTTCATATGATCCTCTTGAAACTTATATAGGCTTGTGAATGTGCCCGTAAATATTCAGATAGCTCAAGAGAAGACTTGAAACTTGTAAATGCTTGGAATACACCCGAGAAGTATTCTGAATAGTAAAAATACTTAAAGGAGATCTTGAGTAGTGGATGTAGGATAGGATAAAGATAAACCACTATAAATTTCTAGTGTCTGATTCTTTTTCTCTATCCCTCATCTTTTAATATTTGCATTGCTTATATAATTGCATATTTTACTTTATTGCTATATTAAAAGATTTTTAAAAAAAGTTTTTAAATTGTCATTTATTTTTTAAAGATCCAATTTATCCCATTTCTTGGGTTGCGTAGATCTAACAATTGGTATCATAGTTTGGGCTCTTGCTTTTGACTTAACAGTATAAGAATTTTATATACCAACCACAAGTATTAGACATGTCCAATATGAAGGGCAATCGACCAACAGACCCCATTTGTTCAATAGAACAAACTATAACTATTGAAAAGCAAGAATGAGAATTTACATTCAAACCGTAAACTATGAGCTTTGGCACCTATCATGGATGGAGCCAAAAGACCTACCAAAACTGTTGAAGGGGCTGCTGTCCATAAACCAGAAGTTGAATGGACTGAAAATGACATTAAGGAGATACAAACGAATGCTAAAGCCATGAATCTCTTATATTGCTCACTTGACCCAAATGAGTTCAATAGGATCTCTACATGTGACATCGCTAAAGAAATTTAAGATAGACTCGAAGTTACCCATGAAGGTACAAATCAAGTAAAAGAGTCAAAAATCAGTTTGCTTGTACATAATTATAAATTATTAAAGATGAAGTATGATGAAACAATTTTTGATTTGTTTACTCGCTTCACTGATTTTATAAATGGACTGAAATCTCTTGGTAAAATTTACACTAATGCAGAAATTGTCATTATGATTCTGGCGTATATGCCAAAGAATTGGGAAGCTAAGGACAGGAAATTCAAGAAGCCAAAGACCTGAATAGGCTCAGCTTAGAAGAACTTCTTGGTTCTCTCATGACCCATGAGATGAATATCAAGATAGATGATGAGAAAGACAACAAAAAGAAGAAAGGCATTGCCTTCAAGACCTTAGCTCTTGAAAAAGAATATGAGGAAGACTTCTCATGTGATGAAGATGACAACATGGCTTTCATTACAAGAAAATTCAAAAAATTTCTTCGAAATAAGAAATAAGGAGGAAGGAAGTTCTTCAAAACGAAAGGACATCGAAGTGAGTCCACCAAGTTCAAAGGTGACTCTAGCAAATTCAAGAACGATTTCAAGAAAGAAGAAATCATTTACTATGAGTGTAAAAAGTCTGGACACATCAAAGCTGAATGTCCTCAACTTAAGAAACAATTCAAGAAAGGCTCAAGAAATCCATGATTGCAGCTTGGGGCGAAAGCGATGACAGCATCTCTAAGGATGAAAAGGAAGAAAATAAAGTTGCCAATCTATGCCTTATGGCCAGATAAGATAATGAGGTAACTCCTGATTCTTTTTCATTAGAAGAACTGCAAAATGCTTTTGAGAATTTACATGATGAGTTGAGAAAATAGGTGCAAAAAATTCTGTTATGAAAAAGTTAGTTCTTTCCTCCTCAACTGAAATTGAGACTTTAAAAAATAAAAAAATCTATCTTGCTAAAACAAATTTCTGGTTTAAAAGATAAAAATAAAGTTTTAAGTAAAAAAGTTGAGGATCTCCTAAAAACTGTTTATAAGTTCACTCAAGAAAAGAAAATTTTGGATAAATTTCTTGGGATGCAAAAATGTATTTTTGATAAAACTGAAATTGGTTACAAACCTAAGAAGAAACAAAAATTCTTGAACAACATATTTGTCAAGGCATCATCAAATTATTCAAATGCTACATGTTTTCACTGTTATGAGCATGGACACGTTGTCACACACTACCCATACAGAAAATCTCATGAAGGTTCTGTCAAAAATACTTGGGTTCCTAAAGGAACACATTATCAAGAAACTAACATCAAATGACCCAAGAAAATTTGGGTACCAAAAATTAAAACTTGATTCTCCTTACAGGTGTGTCTCAAATCCTCATTTAAGGAAGGGATGTGGTACCTCGATAGTGCTTGCTCACGACACATGACAGGCGACAAATCGA
>JAOTRH010226421.1:0-10329 GCA_034768845.1 Heliamphora exappendiculata
AGAATAAAGAAATGCTAGGACTGCCGCCCAGGGGGGGGGGATCCATTTGCAAGGCAATGAAGGGGGGGAAGAAATCCTAAATGTGTCAAACATATACATGTGGAAGCTCGAACCAAATTTATTATAAAACATAAAACATTCATATTTGACATCTTTATTCCAGGTGGGACAAAACGAATCTTTTAATCACGAAGACAATTTGATCCCACATTTAACTTACAATTTGATCCCGCATATTCTTTTTTTGCTTGGTGAATTTTCTTTCAACCTCTAAAGTGATTAGTATGCAAAACACACCATAAAAATTGACAGCTCAAGTTCTGGAAAAGACATCAAGGTTATATAGAACTAAAAGACACATCCATTACCATCCCGTCCCTTGTTCCAGTCACTGCTTACCACGCTGTACACTTAACACTTTCCGACTCTCTCTATCTCTCGCGTGTGTGTGTGTGCACTTAACACTTCTCAATGTGAGATTCATTGAATGTGGCCAAAACAAGGGCGTCAATCCAGCAAATAGCCCAAAAAAACATGGAAGTTATAGTGTCTCCCATTGTTTTCGAACTCTATGCTGTGAAATGATTTTCAATCGCACAGATTAGTCAATGGAGACTGATTTTTCGATTCCCGGCGAAAAGGAATACACAGAAGAATCATTAGATTGAGAAAGAAGAAAACAAATGCCACTGTTTAATTTGATTTGCACGGTAGTTCAGTGATACGGTGCAGTAATTAAGTTTCTTGCTGCGCATGTTTTTTAGGACTTCAAAAATGAAAATCTTTCCTAAAATTGGGTAATGTTTTCTCTCTTTCACCATGTTTCCTATTAGTTACAAGTTAAAATACAAATCAAAATGTAACGAGACCCATTCTATTTAAGGACACAAAGCAAGAAAGGCGCCTTCATTGTCATGTTTCTAGTTACCACTGCTAGCTAAGAAATAGAAGAATATAAAAGTTGCCAACGAAGTAGGATTTTGTAGAACACGCAAAAAAGAATTAAAAAAAAAAACAACAACAACAACAGAGGCAATAAAAGTGCACTTTTGTAGCAAATTCCTCAAACCCAAATATGCAAACCCCAACTGCTTAGTCATCATTTACGATACGATGTCGGAGCAAAAACCCTAGTTGTTTAACGAGCACAATACGTACATCATCTGTTGTTGAATACCCAGACACGAAGGAAACAATAGATAGATAGACAGAATAGATTGATAGATAACAGATAGATATCTGTGTGAGTGTGTGTGTGTGTGTGTGTGTGTGTGTGTGTATAGAAGCAATTTCTGAAAACAAATTACAAAGCAAGAAGAGGAAGGTTTGGAGATTCACTTACAAGGAGAAGGGGGAATCCAAGAATATAGAAAACACGGTTGTACTCGGAGTCAGAGAACGATTTGGAGATCTGTTTTGGGAGTAATTGTCGAACTATACTTACCATATACAACGTATTTAAAGGATGATTTGAGTTTTAGTTTTAATTTTAGGTGTTGTAATAGTTTAAGACCTGTCATAAGTTAAAAGTTATGTTTTAGTGATTAATTTTTTATTTTAAAATTTAATAATAGAATGGTTCAAAAATATTCTTAATCAAACGAAAATTAGAAAATTTAAGGATTCCATGATCTTATAACTATTATAGAATCGGAAAAAATAGATTGTAACCATTTTTTAATGTGGACACCACATTTTATGGGAATTGAATATTTAGGAAAAAAATTGGTTTCATTAATCTTGAAGCATTTTTTTGGGGAAAATACAAAAAATCAAGAAATTTATGTTCATTGTTTGGTTAAACACAAACAACCACCGTTCCTCATTTATGTGAGATTGAAGAGTATTGCATCCATTTTCGGATTAAACATCAATAACCATTTGTTCAATGGTGGCATATTTCAAAAATTGTATTCTTCCCAGCAAATTTGTGTAGCATATTTCTTCTTCAAACTTTGATTTCCAATTGTCAATTTGATTTTACCTGTAATCCTCGTAAATATTTGTATTTATTATAATTTTTTGTATTTGTCATTGCTAACATGTGTGTCTTTATTTTGTTGGTTATTTGTGGGGGAAAAAAATTGTTAAATTGCAAGTTGTTCGAAAGTATCTCATTTTACTGTTCATCTATAGTTTAAACAATTTGAATTAATTTTATTTTATTTAATTCTACATTGGTTCGCTTTCTTCGGCAACTCCTCTCATATTCGGGTATGTGATTTTTGATTTTTAAGAGACCTATATAATTCTCGCTTTTTAAGAGACGATCATTTTATTTTGAAATTTTTTATCACGTTTTTTGGATTTGTAGATATTATTATCATGTTTTTAACGAACATATTGAATTTGATCAAAAGCAAATCAAATTACATGTTCCAACCGAAATGATATATGTATCATTTAACTGATCCCGCAGTTCAATCACAAATTATATATGTATCGATTGGACTATGACACAAATGATGTGTATATATTGGTGTATGTATAGTATTTTTCTCAATATAACAGCTCTGACACAAATGTTACATGTATCAGTTGACATTTTGAATTTGCTTTTTCAGTTTGTGCTTGTATTAGCTTTTCTTTTGGGAATTATGTTTTAATGTTTCTTTTTTCCTTTCTTTCTATCCCAATTTCCAAAATTGAGACATTCCAATAGAGCTTATATTAATTAATGGTATGTTACAAGTTTATTGAATCATGATGCAAACTTTTTTCAACATTTGTTTTTATTGTAGATTATATTTGGAAGTTGACTAAAATGGAAAGTCCTTTTGTATTGTTATACAAATATGGTAGCTATACGACTGCAATAATGGTTGATAAGAACTTTTTCGTACGATTCCCTATAAACGATTGCTATGCACAACAGGTGGAGCTTCTTAAAAAAGGCATGCTTCTCTCTAACTTATTCATTGCCAGGCCATTATCACTAAATGTTGGTCATTAACGATGACTTAAATGCAATGTTTTCACTTATGGATAGTGTGGTTGGAAATTCAATTGATGTTGAGGTTAAAAAAAATAATGTGTCTGACTCAGTGTTTGATGGTTCTAGTAGTGAGGATGCTAGTGAAGAGAGTAGTGAACAATATGAGCAGACATGAAGGGTAGATCTTGTTAGTAATGTTGACTTATTGTCTCGTTTTAGTTCAAAGAAATAAAAAATATTATTCTCTACTAAGTGGGTGAATGCTATTAGTCACGTGGAATAGAAATTTAAAAAAAGTGTGCAAGAATTTCATAACGAACTTTCAAAATATTGCATTGAGTGTGGCTTTAATTTTCGATATGTGAAACATGATAAGACTAGGGTCGCTGCATATTGTGTTTTTAGGGAGTCGAGGGATTGTATGTGGCTTGTTCATGTTAGAATTTTCGGTGCTAATGATTTTTTCTACGTACGTAAGTTGTGCTAATAATTTTTTCTACATTGTGCTAATGATTTTTTCTAGTCGAGGGTCACTCTTAGGTTTCTTTTTTTTTCATTATCTAAATTCGATTATCAATAATGATGGAGATGTTGTAAATAATGTAACACATAGAATCAAAGTTGGTTGGCTCAAGAGGATGAGTATTTTCGGAGTTTTATGTGATCGACGGATACCTACAAATTAAAAAAAAAATTATAGGACAATTGTTAAATCAACGATTTTATATGGAACAGAATGTTTGACTGCTAAAAAAGATCACATAAATAAGATGAGTGTTGCGAAAATAAAAATATTAAGGTGGATGCATGGTAAGACTAAAAATATAAAATTAGTAATAAAAATATTCGTAAAATGATAGGAGTTGCACTAATTAAAAATAACTTGAAAGAAAATAGATTTAGGTAGTTTGAACACACACAACGTAGATCATGAGTAATGAAAACACTAAGGAGAATGATATACCTAAATTGACATGGGATGCGGTATTAAAAAAATATGTGAACCTGTTAAAACTAACTGAAGATATGACAATTAACAGAGTAGAATGGCGTAGCCAACCCCAATTGATTTTGTCACGACCCATTTTCTACAATGGCGTCCTTTCCTCCCAAACTTTACTTTATAAATTGACAACTTTCTTTTAAAAAAAAGAATTCATTTAAAACTCATTCTCATTTGGATTATATTATTTATTAGCAAGACTTATTTGTCCCAACAATCTTATTTCAAAATTTTTTCAGAGCATATTAACCAATATATTCAAACATTATTCATTGGCCATGCGCTATGTGAGACCATGTTCCGTCTATTTTTGTTATATATGCATATTTAGCATTTTTTAATGCTTTTTGCTTTGACATGTGTATATGTGTTTTGATACATGTTTAAGATGAAATAAGCATGCGGGGTTATTTCCCGGGGTTGTAGGTTATTTCAGTGCGAATTTCAAAAATTCAAAAAAGAATATTTTGGAGGCTTATAAATATCTAGAGTTAGATATTTTCAAAAGATATTTTCAAAACTTAACTCCTAAGTTTCCTCCAAATTCTCTCTGTCTTCTCTCTAACTCATCGGGGGCACGGGGTTCGATTTTCAACGATCTAACAGCGGATCCTTACTATTGGCACAATGGTCTACGCATCCATCTGGACAAATTTTGATTTCGACGAAGCTCGAATTTATACGTAGATCTAGGCGTTAAATTTTTAACCCAACGAGATAGGATCTCAGATTCTACTGTTGTATAAGGGTGCAACATGGAATCTTGTGTATTTCTACCATTTAAAAACACATGAAAATGTGATTTATGTTTTATATCCAATTTTGGGTTAAAACTATTTTTCGGCATATCGATTGGATGAAATTGGGTGTTTGATGTTTCTGGTGAGGGTTTGTGATAGCTTTGGGCTCGGGTATGCCTTTAGGTATCAAAACGGGTATTTTTAGAGCTTGGTTTGAGGGTTGGAGGCCAAAACCGTAGCTAAAACCATTTTTTGGGCAAGTTCAGTCGACTGGACCCATAAGTTCAGTCGACTGGATCTTGAGTTAGGAGGTTCAGTCGACTGGACTCGAATGGTCAGTCGACTGAAGTGCCTCGAGTTGAAAAATATTATTTTTTCAGTGTGTTTTTCAGTCGATTGGAGGTTGGGTCCAGTCGACTGAAATACCTGCTGTATCCTTTGGAAGTTTGGTGGTTCTTTTCGAGAAAAGGTTGGGTTTCTTTGAGAAAAAGGGGGTTGGCTTTGGTGAAAATCATATTTTTTGAAGGTTTGGAGCTAACCTGTGGGGTTGAGGCTCAACTTTTACAATGTTTTGATGAAAATCATGTATTTTCATGCTTGATCTCCATGATAGATGGATTGGATCTTTTATACATATGTTGTATAGTTTTGAAACTCATGTTTTTACATGTTATGTTTTGATCTCCATGTTGATAGATGGATCTTGATCTCCATGTTGATGGATGGATCTATATATACATGTTTAATATATATTTGTGAAATATTTTCATAGTCGAGCCATGATTCGATTTTTAGAAAATTATCTAAATGTACCGAGATGACGTGAATTTGGCACGAGTTGCCCTCGGTGTAAGTCAAAAAACGTGCGCAGCGTAGGTGCTCTGTACCTTCGGGTTAGTCCCCGTAAATTGAGTTGGTTGGGTGCTTTGTACCCTCAGGTTTCGATTCCGTAAATTATGTTTTACGTTGTGGTGCTTCGTATAGAACTTATGTTTATCTAATCGATCCCATGATGTATGGGGATTAGATAATGGGCAGGGGTCTATCGTTGTTACCTCTGTCGTGTGATGGAGTCGGTACATAGGATCATATTCTTCTTCTTTTTTTCACGATGAAACATTTTGTAAGGGAACAATGTTTTGATTACTGTTTTTTCTTAACTGTGGTGTTTTATTTATATTATCTTCAAAACACGGTTTCAAAGACTGAAAACTTGGGTTTTATGAAATAAAACCATTTTGAAAATCGTGGTGATCTGTTGGAAAACTGTTTTGAATTGTGGTTAATTCGCTCCTATCATATGAGTACATATCCTGCTTTACAGTTTTATAGTTTATTTTCTATTGGGCTTCAGCTCACGGGTGGGATTTTCTGTAAAACCATTTTCAGGTGATGATGTGGAGGATGATCATGAGTAGTTATGGTGGTGCCCACGGTGGCGATATACTTTATAGTTTTTTTTTTGGTATGCTTGTTCCTGAAAGCAGGTTTTGTACGCCATAAAGCGATATACTGTATGCATGTTGAAACTGTATGTCTTTTATTTATGAGAGATATACTTCTGTTGGATATTCCATTAGTTTTAACAGGCAGATTTTAATGCATGAAAACTTTTATTTTCATATAAAGCTGGTGTTTGATAGATTTTAACGTGACCCCGGGTTTTGGGGCGTGATAACTTGGTATCAGAGCTTTGAGTTCGAATACCTAAGAGCAATGGGAAAAATGGATTTATCATATGGTGAGGTTGATTGTGTATGCTTGCTTGCATGTGTTTAAACGTTGCTTTATAACATGTTGTAGCTTTCTGAGCATGATAGTTGTGTTTATGTGGATATGGAGATTGAATCTCTAGATTGATGAGTCTTGCCTTAAGGCGTTTGGAATAACGGATTTGGAAGCCAAGTTAGAAACTCGTTTGGCCGATGTGTCTTCTAGCAGGGAATCTGAATAGGTTATCCAAATTGACGTGTCCATCTTGTTAGTTCTCCTCGGTATGTGAGACGTGTTTACAATATCTTAAGTGGCTATGTGATAGCATGATTATATGTTTATGTTATGTTACGTAATAGCATGTTGTAGGAAAGCTTATCCTGTTATATTGCTTCCTATAGAATTATGTCCACGTGGGGAGGGCAGGGACGAGGACGAGGCCATGGTCGAGGACGTGCCTATGCTCAGGTTTCGGAGGAAGGAAACATTCCTGTCCCACAAGAACAAGTGGGTGGTGCTGACATGGGCGGCGCTGATGTTGTTCAGGAGATGTTAGCTACTATGCGAGCGATGGCTGAAGCTACCAGGGCTAGTGTAAGGGTTCCTGAGCCAAGGGCTTCTGTGGCCATGAGGGGGTTTCGGTGGTTGGATTCTCTAACCTTTTCTGGGGAGCCAGACCCCAAGGTGGCTACTGAGTAGTTGGAGGTGACCACGACAATCTTCAATACTCTGGATATCGAGGAGGATACGTTGCGTGTGAAGTTGGCGGCATTCCAACTGCGGGAAGATGCTAGAGAGTGGTGGAAGTTCGCTAAGACCACTGTGGATGACACGTGGGCTGATTTCCCGAGAGTCTTCTTGGAGAAGTATTTCCCGAGATCTTCGAGGGATACTTACCAAGAGAAGTTCCTCTCCCTTGTTCAGGGGAACCTGTCTGTGGTCTAGTATGAGGCCAAGTTCGTGAATCTGTCGCGGTTCGCACCAGAGATGGTATCTACAGAGGAGTTGCGCACTCTGAGGTTTGAGAGGGAACTTCAACCTGCTATCAAGGATAGAGTTGCAGCTCTGGATGTGGAGGTGTATATCAAGCTGATGGAAGCAGCTATTTGGGTAGAGAACTCGTTGGCTGACAGTCGTAGGGTTAGAGAGGGTAAGAGCCAGCAGGGCAGTGGGGATACGCAGCTTCAGGGGCACAGGAACAAGCGCCGGAGGACGTCTGGACCTAGTTCTCATTTTGCTGGGTCGTATCAGCCGCAGTTGTCGACACCTACACTTTGAGTGGCCTCAACAGGAAAGCCAGAGCAGAGAGGGTTGATCTGTTATCGCTGTGGATAGCCGGGGCATCGTTCAGTTGAGTGCCCGTAGAAGGGCCAAGCTCAGAGTTCAGCGCCAATTCAGTAACAAGCAAGAGACCCACCTATCTATTTTGGGTGTGGTCAGTCCAGGCGTATCCGCAGACACTGTCCCATAGAGGAAAATACCCCGGGTATGACAAGAGTGCTAGCTGCTCCATCAGTATAGAGACGACAGGCTCTGCAGCAGTTTAGGGCTCAAATGTCAAGGTTTGCGGAAGGAGGCACTTCAGCGCAGTCGGTGAGGCAGCCGTCGACCCAGAGTTATGGTGGGTAGACCAGACTGTCGTAGGCCAGGGCTTATGTTCTTGCTGATCCCGATGCTTCTAAGGCACCAGTCGGGCCTGATACTGCAGCTACTTCAGCCATGATCAGAGGCACTCTTCTACTCTTTAGATCATGAGCCAGTGTTCTCATCAACACAGGAGCATCACATTCTTTCATTTCCTCAGCTTTTGCATCTGCATTGGGGTTGACGACTAATGCGTTGGGTAGTGCATTAAGCGTAGAGACCCCAGTCAGTGGGAATGTGGTGTTATGTAGAGTTTGCTGGTACTGTGAGTTAGGAGTCGCCGGTCGTTGTTTAGAGTTTGATTTCATCATTTTAGATATGACCACGTTCGATGTTATCCTAGGGATAGATTGGCTGACTACCTACCGTGCTTACATAGATTGTGAGCAATGGAGAGTGTTGATCTGTACGCTGGAGGGTGACTGCTTCAACTTTATGCGTGATCGGGATGAAGGCTTGATGTCTATGCCAGGAGTCACTCGGGTTTGAGGAGATTTGGGTTTCTTCTTTTCTGCGCTCAGATTGGATGAGCCAGTTGGGGTTCGAGGAGTGTTACCCCATGTGGTGTGCGACTATCTGGACGTCTTTCCTGACGATATGTTAGAGTTGCCACCGAGCCGAGATGTGGAGTTCTCCATTGACCTTGTTCTGGGAGGTGCTCCTATCTCTATGCCATCGTATCGTTTTGCACCGGCTGAGTTGAGAGAACTCAAGGTGCAGTTGCAAGAGTTGCTAGATAAAAGGTTTATACGGCCAAGTACGTCTCCGTGGGGAGCTCTAGCACTCTTTGCAAAGAAGAAGGATGGTTCGTTGCGGTTGTGTATAGACTACAGGAAGTTGAACCAGGTAACGGTGAAGAACAGGTATCCGATGCTGAGGATCGACGACTTATTTGATCAGTTGAGGGGGCCCCATTGCTTTTCGAAGATTGACTTGAGGTCAGGGTATCATCAGCTGAGGATCAGGGATGAGGACATAGCGAAGACCGCCTTTCGGATTACTCAGTGTACTGCGACGCTTCACATGAGGGTTTGGATTGCGTTCTGATGCAGGGAGGCAAGGTTGTAGCTTATGAATCCCGACAGTTGAAGACACATGAGAGGAACTACCCGACACATGATTTAGAGTTGGCAGCCGTGGCCTTTGCCTTGAAGACATGGCGTCACTATCTCTATGGTGAGCGTTTCAAGGTCTTCTCTGATCACAAGAGCCTAAAGTGCTTGTTTTCACATAAGGACTTGAATCTTCACCACCAACGATGGATGGAGTAGTTGGAAGACTACGACTTTGATTTGCAGTACCATCCGGGTAAGGCAAATGTCGTAGCTGATGCACTTAGTAGGAGGTCTCTTGATTCGTTAGCCTCTGTAGCTATACGAGAATGGGGTATGCTGGGAGATGTTGGGGAGTTTGATCGGTGCCTCGGGGAGACAGAGGGAGGTGCGACATTATATTCAGTTGCTTCGCAGCCCGCATTAGTTGCTCGTGTGTTGGAGGCCCAGAGGACCGATTAGGAGGCTCAAGTGATACGGGACCACATTGCTAGTGGGACAGACACAACAGGATAGGTGGTGAGCTCATATCAGAGTTTGAGGTTGTAGGGAGATTGTTTGTGCTAGAGTCGTGCTGTGCTGAGGTGCTACATGAGTTTCATCACTCACGTCTTGCAGCGCATCCGGGAGGTACGAAGATGTATCACGATCTACGCCGTTAGTTCTGGTGGACGGGGATGAAGAGGGATGTGATTCGATTCGTTTCTCGATGCTTTACTTGTCAGCAAATAAAGGTGGAACACCAAAAACTGGCAGGATTGTTACATCCATTACCTGTATCTAAGTAGAAGTAGGAGAATGTCACTATGGATTTTGTATCAGGACTTCCACGCTCGCCGAGGGGATATGATGCTGTTTGGGTTGTAGTGGATAGATTGACGAAGTCTGCACATTTTCTTTCCATTGGTGTGAAGGACTTAGTGGACAGATTGAGCAGATTGTACATCCAGGAGATAGTCCGACTACATGGACTACCTGTAACTATTGTTTCTGATCGAGATTCGCGCTTTACATCGCGCTTTTGGCTGAGTCTTCCGGTGGCTTTGGGAACGAGCTTGATTTTTAGTACAACTTTTCATCCTCAGACTAACGGTCAGTCTGAGAGGACCATTCAGATTTTAGAAGACATGCTGAGAGCCTGTGTGCTTAATTTTTGGGGTTCTTGGGAGGATCACCCATCATGGCAGAGTTTGCGTACAACAATAGTTACTAGTCCAGTATTGGAATGGCACCGTATGAGGC
>JAOTRH010226442.1:0-10329 GCA_034768845.1 Heliamphora exappendiculata
ATATATATAAGAAGCTAATTATAGGTTGTTGGTAATTGTGATTTTAGCCACTTCTACTGATATTTATCTAATGCGATAAAACTCATATTTTTAGTGTACTCTTTTTACTTGGGTATTATTTTTTACATTAAAGATTGCGTATTCTTATTTTTTTTGTATGTAGGATTTCAATTTTGAGATTATTTTGCTCAAGTTCCTATATGAAAATAGTAAAAATGATTGGGTATATATATATATAACAAATGATTTAAGATTATAAATATTCGACAATCTACGATAAAACTTAATCCAATTATTATCAAATTTTAATATCTTATTATTGGAATATAGTTTTGAGAAATTAATGGATTTGATTGGACTCGATTACATAGTTTGAATAAAAATTAAATATACTAAATAATAATTAACAAAATAGTACAAATAGAATCTTAAATGGGGGTTCGTGTGAGACTTGATTCGTTTGAATATTCGTAATGTATATTTATACGACGTGTTGGTTATTGTTTTAATCGTTATTGAAAAGTATGTTTTTATGTGTTTTGTACATATGTTGACCTAAATATGCATGCGGGTTTCAATCCCGATTTTGGTGAGCGTTGCAGCTGAAAGTTGGTGGGCTTTCTGGTTAAGACTGCTCGAGCGGTCTGCCTGCGTGAGTTGTATATATGACAGCTCATTGCTTGAGTTTTTGAACCAAGCTTGTTGAATAAGCTTCCCTTTTTCTTCTCTCTTAAGAAAGACCAAAAGCTCCACCTTCTCTCTAGCTTTTTGGTAGGTTTGGGCTTAGTTTTCGGTGATCGCATCGTGGATTCTTGTTATTCTTGTCGCGAGCATCACGTTTATTTGAATGGATTCTCGTTTTGATGACTTTTATTTCTCTCTAGAGTGCAAAGCGTTGAGTTTTTAACTCATCGAGGTAGGATTCTAAACTATATTACTTTAAAAGGGTGCTATATGCAATTATATATATATTTTTTACCATTTAAAAATGCTATAAATATTAGATTTTGTATTTAAACCGTGTTTGAGTCGATAAAAAACATGTTTTGCATTTGTTATGGTTTATTACAAAGTTGGTGGACGTGCGGGTGTGTCCGTGGTTTTCAAAAAGGTGGGTTTTGAAAATGAAGAGATTTATGTGAAGGTTGTGAAAATCATGTTTTAGAGGTTTGGAGCTAACCCTTGGGGTTGAGTCTTAGTTTTTAAAACGTTTTGGTTGAAATGGTGGAAATATTTTGAAAATGTTGGTTGGTTTCCGCAGTTAAATGGATGATATGGCAGAATGCCGTTGAACGTTTTGTATTTGACTGTGTGTATTTACAAACATTTACATAGTGAGCTCTTGGTTTTTAATGATTCTATAGATGTGCCGTAACAATATGTGTGTGTACTTGGGCTGACATTGCTTCTCGGTTGAAGTCTAAAAACTTTGCGCAAGTAGGTGCTTCGCTCATTCAGGTTAATCCCTGTAAATGAAGTGGTTGCTCTAGTAGGAGGTATTTGTTGTTGTAAATCCATATAGTACTTGTCATTACCTAGTAGGACGTTGGATGCTCAGACCTAAGCTAATGGGCGAGAGTCTATAGTTATTACCTTTGTCCTCGGTGCGAAAGAGTCGGTGCATAGGAATCATTGTCGGTTGTGAGAATCGAGTGGAAAATAACATTTGTTTATGTTTTCTAAAACTACTAGATGTTATTTGGATTACTTGAAAATGTGTGGTTTTGAGGATAAAAAACCGTTTTAAGGCTCGTGGCGTCAAGTTGTTTCTCTACAACATGAATGCATATCCTGATTTTACTTCTTTATAATCTGTTCCTATTGGGTTTTGGCTCACATTGTGGGATTTTAAAAACCTTTTTCATGTGGTTTGGATCATGTGGCTTGATCTTGAAGAGCTGGCGTGGCAGAGGACAAGATTCTTTATTTTGTAGTTCCGTAGTTTATTACCGATTTTGTTTTTGGATCATGTATTAATGTATAATACTTTAATCTTCAAAGCATGTTTTGTAAGCCTTGGGGCGTTTGTTTCAATGAATGTATGGTGTATAATCCATGAGAGCAACCTTGGGTTGCTTGTTATTTTTCGTTTTCGTTTGGTTTTATTCCTTATATAAATGTTTGTGCCGAAAGGGAGGGTTTTGGGGGCCTCATTTGGTGGGTTTTCTTGGGCATGGTATGCCTTGTGAGCTTTCAAAAATATTGGAAAATGGAAGTGTTGGGGAGGGAAAAGTTTCATTTTGAAAAGTTAGTTTAGAGCCAGATCGCTCGATGGACCGCTTGAGCGGTCTAGGCAAACGTTCTATTTTTCTGTGTTTTGTTGGAAAACTAGTGTCCATGCAAGGACAGCTCAAGCGATGTCTTGACCGATCGAACAGTCTAGGCAGATTTTGAAATTCTTTGTTATTTTTTTTAAAAGCTAGGCTCTCGGGGTCTGTGACCCTATTCCTTTGGGATATTCTTTTATATAAAATAAACAATTGATTGTGCATTTTTTAATGGTTTTAAGCTTACTTTTATCTATGTTCTTGGACCCGTCTTGGCTTAGGTGGTTTTGATGGATCTTGGTATCTCAAAATGAGTTTTTCTTGGGTGATTCATGTGACCTGGGTTTTAGGATGTAACAGCTTGGTATTAGAGCTCTGGGTACAAATACCTAAGAACTGTGGGAAGAGGTTACATCACCTTGAAAGGATGGTTGCGTGTTCTTAATTGCATATATTTAAATATTTTGATAACATGACTATAATAATCTGTTGAGGATGCAGATGCCGTGTATACGTGAGCATGGGGGTTGGACCTTAGGATTTATTGGTCTCGCCTTCTGGCATTTGGATTAACCAATTTGGACACCAAGTTAGAAATGCGTTTAGCCGACGTATTTTTAGTAAGGAATCTAAGTGGGTTACCCAAATTGAGTCATCACTTTTGTTGGTTCTCCTCAGCATGCGAGGTGTTTACATGATTTTGAATAGCTATGTGTTAGCACGATTATGTGTTTTATGTTAGTGATAACATGATAAATGAAACCTTATGTTGTTATGTTCTAAATTTCTTTCATATAGAAATTATATCTGTGCGGAGAGGATAAGGCCGTGGCCGTGGTTTAGGCCAAAGGGACGTGCCAATTGCTGCTGTTGGGGATGCAAATGTTCCCCAAGGACCAGTAAACGAGGTAGGGTTGCTACATGAGATTGTGGGTTCCATCCGTTAGCAAGCCAAGGCCGCTAGGGGAGGGGTAAAAGTACCTAAGCCAAGGGCAGCTGTCGTGTTGCGAGAATTGACAAAGTATTTTTGGAGAAATACTTTCCTAAGTCCTCAAGGGACCTATACTCGGAGGAATTTCTTTCTCTCACCTAAAGAGTTATGACTATGGTTCAGTATGAGGCGGAGTTCACCAGCTTGTCTTGTTTTGCACAGGAAGTGGTAGCCACATACGAATTGTGTTCAAAGAGGTTTAAGAGGGGTTTAAAACCCGTGATCAGAGATCGAGTGGAGGCATTGAGGATGCGTGAATTTACGGTCTTAGTGGAGTTAGCTATCACCGTAGAAAATACCTTGAATAAAGCACCCCAGGCTAGGGAGAGCAAAAATTAGTAGGGTGGAGGAGGTGCGCAATCTGAGGGGCCCAAGAATAAGCGACAGAGGTCCTCTAGTCTTAACTCTCATCCTACGGGATTGTATCAGTAGTAGTTTTCTACACAACACCCTCAGTGGCTTCACTGGGAAGGCCAGAGCAGAGAGAGCTCATTTGTTATCGGTGCAAGCAACTAGGATATAGTGTGTCATGTTGCCCGCGAAAGAGATAGTCTCAAGGTTTAGTGCTTGTTCAGTCATAGGGGAGAGAGTCACCAGTTTGTTTGGGATGTGGTCAGTCTGGACATATTCATAGGAATTTCCCTCACGGAGGGAGTGTGCATAGCACAGCAAGTGCAACAATTGTTTCACCCACACATGGACGATAAGCTTATCGATAGTAGTAGCCAACAACTTAGACATCTAGGGTTACAGAAGGGGGTGCCTCAGTTCAGTTAGTGCGACAGCCTGCAATGCAAAGCTTTGGTAGGCAGGCCAGGAGACTGTAAGGCAGAGTGTACGATCTTACAGATCCTAGTTCCTACAAGGCACCAGTCGTGCCTGATGCTGCAGCTATTATTTCAGTGATCAGAGGTACTCTCTTAGCATATAGATTACGGGCCAGTGTTCTCATCGACATGGGAGCATCGCATTCATTTATTTCATATTATTTTGCATCTGCTTTGGGTTTAGAGATGGATTCGTTGGGTAGTACGCTGTGTGTAGAGACCCCGATCGGTGGAAATATGGTGTTGGGACGAGTGTGTAGATCCAGTGAGTTAGAGGTAGCCGGTAGCTGTTTAGAGTTTGATTTCATCATTCTAGACATGACCATGTTTGATATTATCCTAGGGATGGATTGGCTAACCACCTATTAGGTCTATATTGATTGCGATCGACGGAGGGTATCGATTGCGATCGACAGAGGGTGTCGATTTGTACACCCGAGGGTGATTGTTTTTGTTTTTTGGGCAGTCGGGACGATGGGTCGGTGTCTATGCTTGGTGTTTTGTGAAACTATAGAAACTTAGGTTTCATCTTTTCTTCTCTCATGTTGGATGAGCCAGTTGGGATTCGTGGGGAGTTTCCCCTTGTGGTTTGTGACTATTCAAATGTCTTCCCTAACAATCTGTTTGAGTTGCCACTGAGTTGTGAGGTAGAGTTCTCTATCGATTTTGTTCTAGAAGCCGCTCCTATTTTGATGCCATATTACCGCTTTGCACTGGCTGAGTTGCGAGAGCCTAAGGTACAGCGTCAAGAGTTGCTTGATAAAAGGTTTGCACGCTCGAGTATGTCGTCGTGGAGAGGTCTAGCTTTGTTTGCCAAAAAGAAGGACGGTTCTTTGAGATTGTGTATCGACTACCAAAAATTGAATCAGGTAATGGTGAAAAATAAGTATATTATGCCGAGGGTTGACGATTTATTTGATCAACTAAAAGGTTCAAGTTGCTTTTCGAAGATAAATTTGAGATCGGGATATAACCAGTTGAGGATCCAAGAAAAGGACATAGCATCAAAGACCACCTTCCGAACTCGTTATGGTCACTATAAGTTTTTGGTCATGCCATTCGGTTTGACGAATGCTCTTGCGATGTTCATAGACTTGATGAACCATATTTTTCATTCATATCTTAACAATTTTGTAGTTGTGTTTATGGATTACATTCTTATCTACTCACCATCGAGGGAAACACATGAGAAACATCTGTGTGTTACCTTGTAGCTTCTGAGGGAACATAATCTGTATATGAAATATGAGAAGTGTGAATTCAGGATATCAAAAGTGAAGTTTCTTGGACATATAGTGTCGGGCGATGGAGTGTCTGTAGATTCTTCGAAGACTGACGCAGTGATGGATTGGGAATGATCGAAAAATATATTTGAGATGCATAGCTTTATGGGTTTGGTAGGCTACTACTTACGATTTGTGAAAGATTTTTCTAGGCTTGCTGCACCGATGATGCGTCTTATGCAAAAGGGAGTCAAATTCGTTTGGGGTGAGCCTTGTGAGTTGGCATTTTAGGAATTGAAGAAGAGATTGACGAGTACACCAGTGTTAGTTATTTCAGAATGAGGTTTGGATTACACAGTGTATTGTGATGTGTCACATGATGGTTTAGGTTGGGTTTTGATGTCAATAGGTAAGGTTGTGGCTTACGAATCTAGGCAGTTAAAGACTCATGAACTAAAATACCCGACACATGACTTAGAGTTGGGAGTCGTGGTCTTTTCCTTGAAGGCATGGCGATATTGTTTATACGGTGAATATTTTGAGGTTTTCTCGGATCACAAGGGCTTGAAGTACTTGTTTTTGCAAAGGACCTGAATCTACGCTAGCGATGGTGGATGGAGTTTATGGAAGATTACAATTTTGACCTTTAGTATCACCCAGGGAAGGCCAATGTTGTGGTTGACGCCCTTAGCAGTAGATCTCATCGTTCGTTAGCTTCTATTACCAAACGAAAGTGGGGCATGCGTGGGGAGGTTAGTGAGTTTGATCTATGTCTCGGGGAGACAGAGAAGAGTGCAACCTCGTTTTTTGTGGTTTCACGACCTATGTTAATTGCTTCTATGCTAGAACTCAATAGATAGATTAGGAGGCTAAGATGTTACGGGATCATATTGCTAGTGGGAAAGACACTACCGGATGGGTTATGAGGCCGGATTAGAGTTTGAGATTGATAGGGAGAGTACTCGTGCCAGAGTCATGGCGTACTAATATACTATGTGATTTTCACCACTCTTGTCTTGTAATGCACCCATGAGGCACCAAGATGTATCATGATCTACACAGTCAGTTTTGGTAGAAGGGAATAAAGAAACATTTAGTTCAGTTTATTTCTCAGTGCCTTACTTGTCAACAAGTAAAGGCAGAACATCAGAGACTTGTAGGGTTGGTATAGCCGTTGGCAGCATCAAAATAGAAGTGGGAGAACATCACTATGGACTTTGTATTGGGACTTCCCAGATCGCCTAAGGAACATGACCTGGTTATCTGACCCGGTTCGTTTTAATTTTCATAATGTATATTTATGCGATGTGTTTCTTATTGTTTTAATCACTTTAGAAAAGTATGTTTCTAAGTGTTTTATGCATTTGTTGACCTAAATATGTAGTTAAAAGTCGGTGGGCTTTCTGGGCAAGACTGCTTGATTGGTCTTTAGACCGCTCGAGTGGTCTGTCTGCGTGAGTTGTACATATGATAGCTTATTGCTTGGGTTTTTTTAACTAAGCTTGTTGAGTAAGCTTTTCTTTTTTTTTTCTCTCTTAAGAAAGACCAAAAGCTCCACCTTCTCTCTAGGTCCTTGGTGGGTTCAGGCTTGGTTTTTAGCGATCGGATCTTAGATTCTTGTTATCCTTGCTGTGGGCTACTCGTTCATCCGAATGGATTCTCGTTTTGAAGACTTTGGTTTCTCTCCGGAGAACAAAGTGTAGAGTTTTTAACTCACCGAGGTAGAATTCTAGACTATCTTGTTTTAAAAGGGTACTACATGCGATTATATGCATTTTTTACCTTTTTAAAATGCTATAAGTGTTAGACTTTTGTTTAAATCATGTTTGATTAGACAAAAAACATGTTTTGCATTTGTTATGGTTTATTACAAAGTTAGTGGATGTGTAAGTGCCTGTGGTTTTCAAAAAGGTGGGTTTTGAAAACATAGATATTTATGTGAAGGATGTGAAAATCGTGTTTTAGATATTTGGAACTAACCCTTGGGGTTGTGCCTTTGCTTTAAAAATGTTTTGGTTGAAATGGGGGAACATTTTGAAAATGTTTGTTGGTCTCCATGGTTGAATGGATGATGTGGCAAAATACCGTTGAATGTTTTGTATATAACAGTGTGTATTTACAAGTTTTTTTGTAGTGAGCTACAGGTTTTCAATGATTCCATAGATGTGTTGTAATAATGAGAGTGTGTACTTGGGCCGACATTCCTCTTCGGTAAAAGTCTGAAATCTTTGCACAAATAGGTGGTTTGCTCCTTTGGGTTAATCTCCGTAAATGTAGTGGTTGCCCTAGTGGGAGACATTTATTGTTGTAGCTCCGTTTAGAACTTGTTATTACCTAGCAGGTTATTAGATGCCCCGGACCTAGGCTAATAGGCGAGAGTCTATAGTTTTTACCTTTGTCCCCGGTGCGACAGGCTCGGTGCATAGGAATAATTGTCAACTGTGGGAATCGAGTGGAATATATCGTTTGTTTATGTTTTCTAAAACTGCTGGACGTTATTTGAATTACATGAAAATGTGTGGTTTTGAGAATAGAAAATCGTTTTGAGGCTCGTGACGTCGAGTCATTTCCCTACAGGGTGAATGCACACCCAAATTTTATTTCATTATAGTCTGTTCCTATTAGGTTTCGGCTCATGTTGTGAGATTTTCAAAATCTTTTTCAGGTGGCTTGGATCATGTGGCTTGATCTTGAGGAACTGTGGTGGCGAAGGATAAGATTCTTTATTTTGTAGTTTAGTAGTTTATTACCGATTTGTTTTTGGATCATGTATTGATGCATAATACTTTAGTCTTGAAAGTATGTTTTGTAAGCCTTGGGGCGTTTGTTTCAATGCATGTATGGTATATGATCCATGAGAGTAACCTTAGGTTGGTTGTTATTTTTCGTTTTAGTTTGATTTTATCATTTATATAAATTTTTCTGCCTCGAGGAAGGATTTTAGGGGCCTCGTTTGGTGGGTTTTCTTTGGCATGGTATGCCTTGTGAGCTTTCAAAAATGTTGGAAAATGGTTAAGTGTTGGGTAGGGAAAAGTTGCATTTTGAAAAGTTGGTCCAGTGCCAGACCGCTCGACGGACTGCTCGAGCGGTCTATCGAGCGGTCTATCGAGCGGTCTATGTTAACATTCTATTTTTTTGTATTTTATTGGAAAACCAAAGTCCTTGGAAGGACTGCTCGAGCGGTCTCTAGACAGATCCTGCGGTCTGTCTAGACTTTGAAATTTTTTGTTGTTTTGTTTTAAAAGCTAGGCTCTCGAAGACTGTGACCCTATTCCTTTGGACTGTTCTTTTACATAAAATAAACCCACGATTGTGCGTTTTTCAAAGGCTTTAAGCATGCTTTTATCTATGTTCTTGGACACGTCTTGGCTCAGGTGGTTTTGGTGGATCTTACTATCTCAAAACGGGCTTTTCTTGGGTGATTCACGTGACCTGAGTTTTGAGGCGTAACAGCTTGGTATCAGAGCTCTGGGTATGAATACCTAAGAGCAGTGGGAAGAGATTGCATCACCTTGTAAGGATGGTTGCGTGTACTTGATTGCATGTGTTTAAATATTTTGATAACATAAGTATGATAATCTGTTGAGCATGTGGATGCCGTATATACGTGAGCATGAGGGTTGGACCTTAGGATTGATTGGTCTTGCCTTTTGGCATTTAATTAACAAATTTGGATGTCAAGTTAAAAATGCATTTGGTCGACGTATTTTTTAGCAATGAATCTAAGTGGTTACCCAAATTGACTCATAGTTTTTGTCAATTTTTCTCGATTTGTGAGATGTGTTTAGATGATCTTAAATTGCTGTGTTAGCATGATTATGTGTTTTTATATTGGTGATAGCATGATAAATGAAATCTTATGTTGTTATGTTCTATATTTCTTTCATATAGAAGTTATGTCGGTGTTGAGAGGACGAGACTGTGGTCGAGGCCATGGCCGTGGTTTAGGCCAAGGGGATGTGCCAATCCCTGATGCTGGGGATGCAAATGTTCCCCATAGACTAGTAGACGGGGTAGGGTTGCTACGTGAGATTGTGGGTTCCTTCCGTCAGCTAGCCGAGGCCGCTAGGGCAGGGGCGAGAGTACCTGAGCCAAAGGCGACTGTCGCGATGCAACAATTCCAACGTCTTGACCCTCCTACCTTTGTTGAGGATTCTAATCCCAAGGTAGTCATAGAATGGCTGGAGCTTGTGACAAGAATTCTGGATACATTGTAGATAGTCGAGGATGAATTGAGAGTTGCATTTTTCGCTTTTTAGATTAGGGGTGACGCCCACGAATGGTGAAAATTTACTAGAACCACCGTCGACGGAACGTTGGCAGCTTCTGCCAAAGTATTTTTGGAAAAATACTTTCTTGAGTCCTCAAGAGATCTATACTGGGAGAAATTTCTCTCTCCCACCCAACGTGTAATAACCCGTACCTTAGCAACTAATAAAAATAAAACACGTGTCACTCTTTAAAATAATATAATAGTTGACAGTTTGTAAAAAATCTTAAAATAAAATTTTTGACAAATAATTCAGCAAAAACAAAATTTAAAATCAAAATTCACAAAATACCAATAAGTATAAAATTGAAAATTTTCAAACCTTAAATTTTTACAGTTATTAAAAATGATTAAATAGATAAAAAAAACCCTAGTGAAGATTCTAACTATACGATAATTCACGAAAATATATTAAAAGTTTATACTTAAATTTTTAGATTTTTTTAATTTAAAAATTTTATATCAAAAATTTTATGAAGTATATGCGGAAAGATTCAATGTATCACGTGCGTTTAAAAAAAAAAACTAGCATGACAGTTGTAGCGCAGTGAGCTGAGAATTATATATATATATATATATATATTACCCAAAAGCTTCAAACTGAAGCTGTAAATTCCCCCCCAACGTCGCTCCACGCCGGAACACAACCAACGTCGCTTTTCACCGCCGGCGTTCTCTCCGGCGACCCCTTTCCCTTCGGTATCGTCTTTCTCTCTTTTCCCCCAACAATCTGTGTCTCTCTTTTCCCCTT
>JAOTRH010226453.1:0-10328 GCA_034768845.1 Heliamphora exappendiculata
GTGTGTAGATACGGAAGCCACTAATCATGTCTGTAATTCTTTGTAGGGGTTCTAAGAAACCAAGCAGCTCAGTGATGAAAAAATTTACCTGCACATGGGCAATAATAAAAGGGTGGCAGTAGTTACAGTAGGAGATGTCACTCTCAGCTTTAGTGGAGATAGGATACTACTTCTAAATTGTTATCTTTATGTATCTTCGTTTAAAAAAAATTAAATTCAGTCTCGAGTTTAATAAAGAACAAATATTCTGTTCATTTTGCTGACTCTATGGTTGTGAAGAAAAAATAAAGATTTTAATTATTCTGGTACATTGGTAGATAATTTGTATGTTGTATCTATTAACTCTCCTACACTGTAACTAACTGAAATGAATAACACATTTAATTTACCATATAAGAGAAAGCTTGTTTCTTTAATGAACTAAACGTTTCTTTGGAACTTATGCTTGGGTCATATTAATATAAAAAGGGATAAAGAGACTGGTAGCAGATGGACCTTTGAGTTCATTAAAAGTAAAGGCACTTCTAGTCTGTGAATCTTGCTTAGAGGGTAAGATGACAAAGAGGCCCTTTTTCGGCCAAAGACTATAGAATTAAAGAACCATTGAAGCTGGTTCATTCTGATGTGTGTGGCCAGTGCTATGATAATCTGGGCTAGAGGTGGTTTTGAGTACTTCGCTAGTTTCATGGATGACTACTCAAGGTATGGATACATTTACCTGATGCACCGTAAGTCTGAATGTTTTGAGAAATTCAAAGAATTCAAGGCGAAGGAAGAGAAGCATCTGGGTAAAAGCATAACATCACTATGATCCGACCGTGGTGAGGAATACCTCTTTGGAGAATTTAAGGACTACTTATCATTATAGGGAATTACATCTCAGTTGACTGCATCTGGCACTTCGCAGCAGAATGGTGTAGCAGAAAGGAAGAACATGACTCTTATGGAGATGGTAAGGTCTATGATGAGTTATTCAGGATTACCAGATCCGTCTTGGGGACTCGCTTTAAAGATAGTGGCTTACATTCTAAGTTTGGTACCTTCTAAGTCAATACCTTCTACTCCCACAAAATTGTGGACTGGGCGTAAGCCTAGTCTGAAATACATTCAGATTTGGAGGTGTCCAGCACACATGCTGAAAGAGAACGTAAGTTGGAACCGAGGACAAAAGTCTATTTCTTTATGGGGTATCCCAAGAGAACGAAGGGTGGTCTATTTTATAATTTAAGGATCAAAAAGTCATTGTTAGCACTAATGCCTGACTCTTAGATAATAATTATATTATGGACCACAAGCCCGATAGCAAAATTGTTCTGAAAGAACTGAGAAAAAATATCAGTAGAACAGAAGAGTAACCACAAGTCACTGATATTCCATTACCTTGTCGTAGTGGGAGGATTATCGGGACAGGTGCAAATCAAGAACAAGGTGCTGATGCACAGGGTTCAGATTCTGCACAGCCTGTTACTGCTAGTATACAGACACAGGTAGTGCCTCGTCATAGTGGGAGGATTGTTCATCAACCTGATCGATATATGTTCTTAGGAGAGTCTTTTGACAAGATCCTGGCAGAAGTAGATACCAAACTATGTAACTACAATGAAGTACTTCAAGACAAAGATGTAGATCATTGACAAATGGCTATGAATTCAGAGATGGAATCTATGTATTCCAATCAGGTCTGAGAACTTATAGAATCACCTGAAGGGATAAAACTCATTAGATGAAAGTGGATTTATAAGAGGAAGAGAGGTGCATACGAGAATGTTGAAACCTTTAAAGCCAAGCTTGTTGCAAAATGGTTCACTCAGAAACAAGGGATCGATTATGAGGAAGAGAGGTGCAGACGAGAAGGTTGAAACTAGTAGCCATGCTTAAGTCTATCCAGATTCTATTATCTACTGCTGCACATTTTGATTATGAAATTTAGCAAATGGATGTCAAGATAGTTTTCCTTAACAAAAGTCTTAATGAGTGTATCTATATGATACAACCAGACGGATTCATTGTAAAGAACCAGGAGCACATGTTATGCAAGCTTAAGATATCCATTTATGGACTTAAGCAGGCATCAAGGTCTTGGAATACTCGATTTGATCAAGCCATAGAGTCTTATGATTTTTAATCAGAGTCTGGATGAGTCATGTGTATACAAGAAGTGTGACAAAAGTGTGGTGATTTTCTTAATACTTTATGTAGATGATATCTTGGTTATCAAAAATGATGTGAGGGCATTATCTACGGTTAAAGTATGGTTATCTGGGCAGTTCGATATGAAGGACATGGAAGAAGTCAGTCACATCCTTGGGATCAAGCATATACGAGATCAGAAACAAATGATGTTGGTGTTATGGTTGGTATACTAAAAACCATATTTTTAGTATTAATTTTATTTTAATAAAATTAGTTTTCTATTTTATGATAATCTTTATGAATAACGTATGTATATCATTTCTTTGCTATGCATAGATGTCCGATATTCTGTATAGTATTTAATCTAGTGTGTAGAGTACGGTTTACACACAGAAGACCAAATTTTAGGTTCTTACAGAATATAACTTTTATGTTCATAGTTTAGATGGAAATGGACATACCATCGGTACGACTGTGGCATAAAGTTTTAGTAGGCCTGTCTTGGTTACGAGAAACAGATAATAGCGTCGTCTATTATTCCGACTCTTTGTGCCAGTACACTTTGTGTGTATTGAATGGGACATTTTGGGTAATTAATTTAGTACTGACTACTGACTATATAAATTAATTCACACCCCAAGGTTATTATGAATAGTGCTTATCCTCTTAATCCTAAAATAATTATTGATTTGTGTATATTTAATATTCGTTGGTTTGATTCATTAGAGGGCGCGATCTTATACGGGTCTATATTCTCGGTGAGTTGGATAGCGGTATTATTTATATGAAAAATATTAATTATAGATGGAATCTACGTCCCGATGATCGAGATTGACGATACCTCCTTAAGGATGCTTATAAGTTTTTATTAGACCAAACCCTACAGGTGGATTTAATTATTCGACGGTCAAATAAGTTAAGCAGAAGGGCTTAAGAAATATCAAGATGCCGATTAAATTAAATTGTCTGTAATTAAATTTAATTAGCGGGTATCGAGAATCTTAACATGGGAAGAAATGGTAAGCATTTAATAACAGGAGCTCAATGCAAGAAGGTCTTGAGAATATGGGTCAGAGTACAATTATAGTTCTTTAGTGGTGTGAACTGTAATTTAGTATTTTATGGAAATTACAGAAACTGCTGCTGGTTTTCCATAATTGCAGATACTGCTATGCGTCTTTCTTTAATTGCAGAAACTACTGGTAGGTGTTTGTGTTCCACTGGAAGTCTTACTCATAATTACTCTCCAGGTCCCTGCTGTAGCCCTATATATACGCGGGTAAGCTGAACCAGTTTGAGATTAATACATCATCATTAGATAGTTCATATCTCATATAACATGCATGATATTATTTTTGTCTTTCAAGACTTAAATATAACGGGGTTCTGCCGGTACGAGTTCTCGGAGGATCGTAGCCTATACTACGTTCGAGGATCGCGTAAGGGAATACAGTCGAAGATCTGACTGGAGTTTCAACTCAAAATCAAGCCATAGTTGAAGAATAGATCGACAAAAGGTATTTTTCTAAATTTTCTACGGTTGCACGGTTTTTTTTTTATCGTTCGACGTCAAAATTTTTATTTGGAGCCCGTTTCGGCATTTACCCATCCAGTTTTTTTTTTACCGTTAATTGTTTTCAAAAATAATGATTTTGGCAATATTACCTCCAACAGTTGGGCTTATCACAAACAAAATATATCGATAATATTCTTGCTCGTTTTAGCATACAGGATTTCAAGAAAGAATTTCTTCCTTTTATGCATGAAATCACTCTATCTAAGGATCAGTGTCCTAAGACATCTGATGAGGTAGAAAATATGAAAGAAGCTCCTTATGGTTCGGTAGCAGGAAATCTCATATATGCTATGCTTTACACTATTCCCAACATCTGCTTTGCTATTGGCATGGTTAGCAGATATCAGTCTAACCTAGGGCAGGAGCGTTAGATTACAGTAAAAAATATAATCAAGTACCTAAAAAGGGTTAAGAATTATATGTTGGTTTACCAGACATACAGTCTAGTACATTTAGGGTACACAAACTCAAATTTTCAGTCTGACAAGAATTTTCGTAAGTCTACCCCAGGATATGTGTTTACCTTAGGAGATGGAGTTATTAGTTAGAGGAGTATCAAGCAATTCTATATTACTGATTCCACCATGAACGCCGAGTACTTGCCAGCTTCTGAAGCAACCAAGGAAGCCGTTTGGCTCAGAAACTTTCTGTTAGATTTAGATGTGGTACCTTGAGTTCAATTGGCTGTTACACTTTATTGTGAAAATAGCAAAAGCGATTGCAAACTTGAAATAGCCAATAGTCCACAAGAAAAGAAATCACGCTGAGCGTAATTGTCACCTAATACCAAAAATTATACAGAGAGGTGATGTTGTAACCACGATTGCGTCGCGAGACAACTTTACAGATCCTTTTACAAAAAGTTTACCGGCTAAGACTTTGATAGTCAAGTAGAGGGCAGGAGAGTCAGATGTATGGTAGCATAGTTTTGAGTATAAGTTAGAAATTGTTATGGTTGGTATACTAAAAATCATATTTTTAATATTTAATTTTATTTTAATAAAATTAATTTTTCATTTTATATGAATCTTTATGAGCAATGTATGTGTATCATTTTTTTACTATTATGCATGAATATCTAATATTTTGTACAGTATTTAATCTGGTGTGTACAATACGGCTTATACACAAAAGATAAAAATTTAAGTTCTTGCAGAATACAAGTTTTATATTCACAGTTTAGATGAAAAATGGATATACCATCGGTACGACTGTAGCATAAAGTTTTAATACGCCTGTCTACGTTACGGGAAATAGATAATAGCGTCGTCTATTGTTACAACTCTCTGTACTAGTACACTTTATATGTATTGAACGGGATACATTGGGAAAATTAATTTTATACTAACTGTATAAATTAATTTCCACCCCAAGATTATTATAAATAGTCCTTATGCTCTTAATTCTGAATTAATTATTGATTTGCGTATATTTAATATTCGTTGTTTTAATTCATTACAGAGTGTGATCTTATATGGATCTATATTTTTGGTGAATTAGATAGCGGTATTATTTATATGGTGAATATTAATTATTAACGAAATTCATGTGCCAAAAGATTCGAATTGATGATACCCCCTTAAAGAAACTTATAAGTTTTAACTGGACCAAATTCTATAGGTGAATTTGATTATCCGACGGTCAAATAAGTTAAGCAAAAAAATTTAAAAAATTTCAAAAGGCTAATTAAATTAAATTGTCAGTAATTAAATATAATTCGTGGGTATCGAGAATCTTAACATGGGGAGAAATGTTAAACATTTAATAACAGGAGCTCAATGCAAGAAGGTCTTGAGATTATGGGTCAGAGTGCAATTATAGTTATTTCGTGGTGTGTTCCTGTAAGTTAGTGTTTTATGAAAATTGTAAAAACCGCTACAAGATTTTCATAATTACATATACCACTATGTGATTTTCTTAATTGCAAAAACTGCTGATGGGTGTCTGTGTTCCACTAGAAGTCTTACCCATATGTACTCCACAGGTTCCTATTATAGCCCTATAAATATGCAGGTAGGCTGAACCAGTTTCATAACTTATTTTTCAAAACAAAAGTTGTCCAGGTTCTACCGGTACGAGTTCTTGATAGATTGTAGCCCACACTACATTCAAGAATCACATAAGAAAATATAGTAGAAGGTCTGATGAAAGATTTAACTCAGAATCAAAAACATATTTAAAAATTTGATTGGTAAAAGGTATTCTTTTAAATTAGATTTGGTTGCATAGGTTTTAATTTTGATCATTGGACGTCAAAAGTTTTATCTGGAGCCCGTTTCGACGTTTGTCCATCCAATTAATTTTTTACCAAAAATTATTTGTAAAAATAATAATCTTGACAGTTTTGCCTTCAACAAATACCACTTGTAGCACCCCAACCCTTCTCATGGCAACGATATTTGTCTCCTTTGGACAACGCCCTCACAATTTTGTTCTTCCTAAGAGGTCATACATACTTGCATTACTCTAGCGTGAGTATACTTAACTGAGTTCTGTTAGGGTCTCTACCACATGAAAAAAGGGCTCGTTGCTATGTAAGGGTCCAAGATTTTTTATTTATAACCCATCAACTCCCTCTTCCTTTTCGATGTGGGATACCAAGATATCACACCTTATAAATTATTAGTTTGAAATTAAATGAGTTAAATTAGTGGTTAATTGGAAAGTTTAAAATTTTTGAAATTTTATACATAGTCTTAATTCACAAGTTGCATTTTATGATAAATTGGGTTGAGACTTATGAATTAACGAATAATGATATGTTAATCGAAAATTGAACCGAGAATGATTTGGAACTGAATTGGAGAAATGCACTCCCGATTGTTAATGAATGATGATATCGTTAATCGAATATTGAACCGAAGATAGTTGATGTGAATGTGGTAAGTTCGGCATGACTAGCTCCGTGGTGAAAACTGCAAACTTGTGCAAGAAGTGTGCCATTCCCATCTGGTTAGTTTTCGAAAATTGAGCATGTGGTTGTCGTGGTGAGTTATTGAGCTATCTATTATCCAATGGCTTCATGTAGCTTGTTGAAATAATAGGGAGGAATTTCTATAAGTTGCACCCGACGTCGGTTCAGTGTTCTGATAAATGAAATGGAATGAAAATACAGATAATGGACTGATGAATGTGAAAGAAAGTTAATGGTATTATAATGGTGGGAATGATCTAGTATTCGATAACTGGTTAAAGAGAAAATGAAACTGAAAGCGAGAACTAAAGAAAAACAAAGAGAAAATGTAACTAAAGAAAAGAAAGAAAAATGGAAGAAAGGATAGTTTAGATTTTGAACAAGATCAAGAGTCATGTGTCTAATGAGAATTGTTAGAATATTAGATTTGGTTCACAGAATATTCTGATTTGATTTTATTTGATTCTCTGTATTTATTGTATTTCTATTTTTACTTAGCTATATTCGCCTATAAATAAATCATATATTGTACAGTTTTATACACAAAAAATATATACAATTATTTTCTCTTCTTAATTTCTTTATGGTATCAGAGCTAAATATTGATGCGAATTGACAGAAAAGGAGCAGTCTCACCGTTGCCGCAAGCATGCAACATCGTTGCCAACGTTCCATCGTCTACATGCGTCGTCATCTAATATATCATCTGCTTGACAACGTTCAGTCACCACCGCCATCTCCAGAGTGGCCGTCGCGCCATTCCGCCACCACCAACCTTGCCTCCGCCGCGAGTTGCGACCATCAGTCACACCTTCAACGCCAGTCACCACCACCAGAGTCACCGTCGTGCCACCCCGCCGTCGTTGCCTACTATCGTCGCCTGAAGCACCGCCGCCTTCCAACGCTCTCGTCACACCCACCAGAAGGCCGAAACCCTATTTTTTTCTCTTTTCCCTTGCTGTTGCACTACAAACCCAAAACCCATACCCTTGCCCTAACCCGGTCCTTGTCTGGCCCTTTTCTTTAAAAAAAAGCCTTTTCAAAACCAGTCCTTTAACCAACAGCCAAAAACAAAAAACCTAACACTTTCAACATGTCTCAATCTGCGTCGAATCTCGATTCAATTGTCCGTCCTATTGATATTATATTAAATTGATCCAATTATAGTGTATGGGCTCAAAATATGAAAGTTTTCTTGAAAGGACGTCGATTATGGCGCTATGTGACGGGAGCCATTCCTTAACCCATACGAACCAGCAACGAGATGAAAGAGGCATTCGTAACTCAACTGGAAAACTGGGACAGTATTCACTACAAGAGTAGCCGTTCAGTCGCCACTGCCATCTCCAGAGTGGCCGTCGCGCCATTCTGCCGCCTCCAACCACGCCTCCGCCGCAAGTTGCGACCATCAGTCACACCTTCAATGCCAATCACCACCGCCAGAGTCACCGTCGTCTGCTGGGCAACGTTCAGTCGCCACCGCCATCTCCAGAGTGGCCGTCACGCCATTCCGCCGCCACCAACCTCGCCTCTGCCGTGAGTTGCGACCATCACTCACACCTTCAATGCCACTCACCACCGCCAGAGTCACCATTGTGCAACCCCACCTTCACCGGCCAAAACCCTATTTTTTTTCTCTTTTCCCTGGCTGTTGCACTACAAACCCAAAACCCATACCCTTGCCCTAACCTGGTCCTTGTCTGGCCCTTTTCTTTAAAAAAAGCCTTTTTAAAACCAGTCCTTTAACCAATAGCCAAAAAAAAATCCTACCACTTTCAACATGTCTCAATCTGCGTCAAATCTCGATTCAATTGTCCGTCCTATTGATATTATATTGAATTGATCCAATTATAGTATATGAGCTCAGATTATGAGAGTTTTCTTGAAAGGACATCGATTATGGCGCTATGTGACTGGAGCCATTCCTTAACCCATACGAACCAGCAACGAGATGAAAGAGGCATTTGTAACTCAACTGGAAGACTGGGACAGTATTTACTACAAGAGTGGCCGTTCAGTCGCCACCGCCATCTCCAGAATAGCCGTCGCGCCATTCCTCCGCCACCAACCTCGCCTCCACTGCGAGTTGCGACCATCAGTCACACCTTCAATGCTAGTCAACACCGCCAGAGTCACCATCGTCTTCTTAGCAACGTTCAATCGCCACCGCCATCTCCAGAGTGGCCGTCGCGCCATTCTACCGCCACCAACCTCGCCTCTGCCGTGAGTTGCAGCCATCAGTCACACCTTCAATGCCAGTCACCACCGCCAAAGTCACCGTCGTGCCACCCCGCCTTCGCCGGCCGAAACCCTACTTTTTTTTCTCTTTTCCCTTCCTGTTGCACTACAAACCGAAAACCCATACCCTTGCCCTAACCCGGTCCTTGTCTGGCCCTTTTCTTTAAAAAAGCCTTTTTAAAACCAGTCCTTTAACCAACAGCCAAAAAAAAAACCTACCACTTTCAACATTTCTCAATCTGCGTCGAATCTCGATTCAATTGTCCGTCCTATTGATATTATATTGAATTGATCCAATTATAGTATATGAGCCCAGAATATGAGAGTTTTCTTAAAAGGACGTCGATTATGGCCTTATGTGACGGGAGCCATTCCTTAACCCATACGAACCAGCAACGAGATGAAAGAGGCATTCGTAACTCAACTGAAAAATTGGGACAGTATTCACTACAAAAGTGGCCGTTCAGTCGCCACCGCCATCTCCAGAGTGGCCGTCGCGCCATTCTACCGCCACCAACCTCGCCTCCGCCGCGAGTTGCGACCATCAGTCATACCTTCAATGCCAGTCACCACCGCCAGAGTCACCGTCGTCTGCTGGGCAACGTTCAGTCGCCACCGCCATCTCAAGAGTGGCCGTCGCGCCATTCCGCCGCCACCAACCTCGCCTCCGCCGCGAGTTGCGACCATCACTCACACCTTCAATGCCAGTCACCGTCGTGCCACCCCACCTTCGCCGGTCGAAACCCTATTTTTTTTCTCTTTTCCCTTGCTGTTGCACTACAATCCCAAAACCCATACCCTTGCCCTAACCCGATCCTTGTCTGGCCCTTTTCTTTAAAAAAAAGCCTTTTTAAAACCAGTCCTTTAACCAATAGCCAAAAAAAAAACCTACCACTTTCAACAAGTCTCAATCTGCGTCGAATCTCGATTCAATTGTCCGTTCTATTGATATTATATTGATTTGATCCAATTATAGTATATGGGCTCAGAATATGAGAGTTTTCTTGAAAGGACGTCGATTATGGCGCTATGTGACTGGAGCCATTCCTTAACCCATACGAACCAGCAACGAGATGAAAGAGGCATTTGTAACTCAACTGAAAGACTGGGACAGTATTCACTACAAGATTCGGTCTTGGTTCATCAACACCTTATTAGGGTTAGTATACTGAAAATCATGTTTTTAATATTGAATTTTATTTTTAATAAAATTAGTTTTTTATTTTATGAGAATTTTTATGAGTAATGTATGTATATCATTTATTTGTAATGCATGGTTGTCCAATATTATGTATAGTATTTAATCTGGTGTGTAGAGTACGACTTACACACAGAAGACCAGATTTTAGGTTTTTACATAATATAAGTTTTATGTTCACAATTTAGATGAAAATGGACATACCATCGGTACGACTGTAGCACAGAATTTTAGTAGGCCTATCTTGGTTACGGGGAACAGATAATAGC
>JAOTRH010226474.1:0-10327 GCA_034768845.1 Heliamphora exappendiculata
CATGCATATCATATAGTGGGAGCTAACTCAACCACAGAGCCAAAAGGTTTTACATCATAAAACCCCAAGTTTCCCATGTCACTCCCAAAACTGTTTTCCCTTCACAACCAAGTATTTAAACAATGCAAAATCACATTTTACAGTTGAAGGAAAACAGTAACCAAACATTACTTTCCCACTCGGATCACACATCGAGAAAAGATAAAAATAGTAAGCTGTAATAAAATAGTATGCTCAACTCATGCCACACCACCGAAGAGAAAAGATAAAATAGTAATCAAGCATTGTTCCCTCACAGAATGTACCATCGTGGAAAAGAAGAAAGAGATACTATGTACCGACTCCATCACAAGGGGATAGAGGTAATAACTATAGACTCCTGTCCAGTATCTAACCCCAGATATTGTGGGATCGCCTAGATACACACAGGTTCTATACGGAGCACCATAATGAATTGCTTAATTTACGGGTTACGACCCCGAGGGAGCTAAGCACCCATCCGTCTCAATTTATGGAAACTAACCCGAAGGACCTGAGTACATACGCTGGGTACGTTTTCGGACTTACACCAAGGGCAACTCGTGCCACATACATGTCATCCCGGTACATCTAGATAATCTTCTAAAAATCGAACCGTAGCATCAACTACAAAACATTTCACAAATATACATTATATATGTATATAGATCCATCCATCAACATGAAAATCAACAAAATATTTTCAAATTATTTTTTCCCGCTTTCAACAAAATGTTTTAAAATGTGAGACTCAACCCCGAAGGCGAGCTCCAAATCTCCAAAATATAAAATGTTGAGATTTCAATCAAAACCATCGTTTTCTAACAAAAACCACCATCTTCTATTGTTTTCAATAAAACCCTTTGAAAACCATCCAACCACAAGTCATATAATGTAATGAACCAAGAAATGTGAAAAAAACTTGCTTTTTACTCAAAAAACCAAAGTTTAAACATATATATGACATTTTATGTATTCTTTACCCGGTGAAAACACATATAATTACATACAACACCCTTATACAGTTGTAGGGTCTAGAATCCTACCTCGTTGGGTCAAAACTCGACACCTAAAAAACTGAATCTTGACGAAATAAAATTCTGCCCGGATATATGCAAAGCCCCCGGCACCAATAACAAGGATCCGCTGTCCAAACACTGAAAATCGAGCCCCGAGCCCATCAAAATCTAGAGAGAATGTAGAGAAACGGGAGAGAGAAATCAAATTTGGAGGGAAAATATCCCAAAATATCTCCAAGACTTGATATTTATAGAAAAATACCACATCACACAGGTCAGTCGACTGGACCCCCAATCTAGTCGACTGAAAAATATTCTGAAAAACCAAAACCTCGCACCACCTCAAGTCCAGTCGATTGGACCCTCTTGGTCAATCGACTGAACCACCAAAAACCTCACTCAGTCGACTGAACTTACACCCCTTCAGTCGACTGAAATTCTCACTGGAATTTTATCAACTTGTTTTCTGCTACAGAACAGGTTTTATAACCTAAACACTTGTCACACAAACCTCTTTCGAACCCAAACAAGCGTAAAACTCATACGCACATGCCATTCTATTCCGAAGAAACAAAACCCCAACATACCGAGATCAAAGGTTAACTCAAACTCTGTCAACACTTAAATTATTCTCAAAATAAACTGGGTCAGGGTCTCACAACTCTCCTCCTCTTAAAGGAATTTCCTCCTCAAAATTCAGCACCGCTTTGCAAGCCAAACACAGCCCATCAATCATCAACAACCTCTAATGCAAGCTCAACAACACTGTACAACTACAGAAATGCCCCGGCAACGCTGTACAACAGCAGACATGCCTCAACAACTGAAACCCCACAACTGAAATTGTTACATAACTGATACCAAGAATACACATCCTTAAGGAATCAATCTTCATACAGACTGTCCACACGTGCAAGCTCCACTGACATCACTGTCATCCAGGGAACATCCATAAAACATCGAATCAAGATCCAACTCACGCTACCAAACCCCAACATAGGACTCTCGCCAACACAACTACTCTGATAACAATTGCAAAGCAAGAGACCAATTCACTACGGTACCTGATCTCAAACATACTCTATGCTTGAACACAAGGACTTCACCCTCGTCCTCATTGCCACATACTAGCTCAATCACACCTCACAATACCCACCAAGGACTATCTCCACAAGTCCAAACACACGACGTCGAACTCCGACATCGATCACGTGAAGTTACACACCCCGCACACAAATTTTACTCAAATCCTGACGATCACCAGATGACTACCGACTTTGATACCACATCATCACCCTACAGATGCCAACATTATCACCACTAAAGCTGACATGCCACTGATCCACAAGCAACAACACAACACTCGACTCCATAGACAAGCTCACTTAACTCACCTGGAATACCAAAGAATGCATCTTATCAAACCCTCCAATCTTCATCCTCTACTCGAACTTTTATCACGAACCACAATTCTCACCCAGGAGAAACATCAGGTGGCACACCATTGTCTGGGACAAGGTTTCACACATCCGAAAATCGATTTGGCATCACAGCCACAAAGTCACCTGACTCCAGCGAGTTACTCGACCAAACACATCACGTTGACAGAACATCTCATAGTTATCCAACAACCTATATCAACAAAATCATAACTCCCGTGCAGTAGCACATCACTCACATTACTGCACAACTCAGCATCTCGCCATCAGATCACTAATACCAAGGCTATAGATCAACCTCAAATCAAACACAACCTCCGTCGTTTGATAAATCAAGCATGATCCTCGTGATCCGGTAAAGCGAACATGTCGACTGACATATAGCATCAATTCCAACACATAACACATACATCAAACCCGTGAGTCCACATTAGCAAGATATTCGGACCCAAGACACCAACCAAGACTTGCATCTTACACTTAGCAATTTCCTCACATCCAGAACTCATCTCAGCCCCGTCGTTCCCAACCAAACAATCGCGTCGGTCGAACAGGTTACGCCAACCAAGGATTCTTTAACATCATATCCCTCCCTAATCCATACTTTATCACACTCTCGAGACTACCGTCCATACAAACAACAGTTATGCCGAAGCACAACACTTACCACAGTCAACAACCATTCCTCGACTCCAAGAATTCTGAGCAATTCCAAGTCCCAAGCAGAACCCAAACCGGACTCACAAAAGTCTTCCAGAAACCCACCATACACATATCACAGCCGCACTGTTCTGACAAAATCCCCGCTCTGCCAAGAGCTAGAGACACAACCACACGCACACAACGGTCAATGATCCTCAACTGATCATTGCAAAGAACACTACGTCTCAACACCAACTCTCTTGTCTATCAGAAATAAACAGCATAAGGGACGCAACCCATATGGTTCAACTATTATACAAACAAGCCACACTGACTAGATTATCATGACCTTTCATGTTTATCACACTCATATGTACTTCTTTACGGTCTTCCACAGCGGGAGAATACCAACCCCATCATGCAATTCTTTACGGTTCTCAACCGCGGGAGAAATCGGATCCCAGGTCACACACAAAGACGTTCAGATGTAGAGCGTCTCATATCACGCATCGAAGCCACGAAGAATCCTTCTTATAATCACCCAATCACGGCGACACAAGTTCCCGAGTCACAACTCCAAGGGTCACGCACGGGAACAAACCCACTGAGATTCCACAGGCTCAGAACACAACCAAATCTGAACCAATCAAGAACCTGACATCTCCATCCAACCAAGATGAAACAACTCGCACCAGCCAATCATCTACAAGAAAACTATCTCTCCTTCCATCCAAAGAAAAGAAAAGGGCCAATAAGAAATCATGCCCCAACCTTAGCGTACTGGAGTACTCCTCAACACTTAGCCTCTAAGAACTCCATAAGTTCTACCTCGAGGCCATATTGACCACAGTCACACAGCTGCTGTCAACTCCGATCATAATACTTAGGCCATCCGTTACACCAAGCTCTTTCTGACCTCATTCACACACGTGAACACCATCAATATGCGTACCTTGTACAACACATCCCATTGTACCTAAAATCTCACTTCACAAAGTTACGCTACACAACCTAACTCCTGCTAAGCAAACCACAATCACGTCATAGCCTCGAGCTCACCGTCCAAGGCACAACATCAAATAAGGAATCCAATCCTGAGACCTTCCATCTAGAGTTACTAATAACTCCCACAACCATGCAGACACCTTCCGCACTTTCGCTCTTAAGCACACATCGATCACGTGCATCGTATCCTACGATTTCTCACCTATCATCCCAGGCTAGCCAAACCACACGGTACACAGCTGAACCTTATTACTCCACACTTCGTTCTTAGGGGTAAACAACATACCCATCTCTGAACCTAAGGTGGAACACAAATAATTTCCGAACATATCATACGCAGAATACATCATTGCAAAACTAAGCCAACCACAGGAACCAAACACAGTTCCCAAACGCGATCTCCTAATCACTAAGGTATTGACCAAACCACAAACCTACATTCCCATAGGAATCTTACAGAACCGATACTCGTCATAGGATCCCTTACACATTCCCATATAGCCGTAACCCGTGCTCGTCTCAGCATAATTGCAACTCTTACTCATTCCCAAATCCTTGAGCTCACGCACTCGTAACTCAAGTCTCAAACCTCAAGGAAGTATACAATGTCCAAGGTCATCAGAACTACTCTGACTACCTACAACATCCTCGGATGCTACGTTGATCACCATTAACATCCTGCTAACTACTTTCAATATCCTGCTGTCAGGGATATTCCTAGAACCACTCATGTTCTGCTATCTCAACATACACACGGCCAAAGATTACTACGCTCCCATCCACTATGTTCCTGTCTATACCCTATCCTGAGTACACGACTCATTACATAGCATGGCTCAAGACGTACCTAAGCCATCACATGGCCAAAACCATGTACATCAAAAATTCGAAAGGAATAATAACTATTCACAATCCAAGCATAACAACTAACATTTAGGGTTTCCAACACCCTATCGCCCCTACTCGCGAGGCTATCCTCAACACCACTACCACTTTCGGTAACTTACCCTCCAGAGAAGTCAGTTACCCAAGCCAAAGCCATCAACTATGCTTTGACTACACCTGAACAAGACTCTGCTCAAACACTCAACAAACACCAACTGAGGCCATCCTCACGCGGCTAAACCCAACTCACTGTCGAGTTCCACAACGTACCAAGCGATCAATGCTTAACCCATAACATTGTCTCTGCAACAATCACTGCGACCACTGCAACCGAGTCGCATAACCAAGACCCGAACCACAGTTTCGTCGTCTCTAAGGGTGTACAGGTCGTATATGAAGAAAGTATGAAACACGACAACCTAAGGTCGATCTATCATGTTATTTCTACCACATAGTAATGCTAGCACATAGCCACGACGATCATGCAGACACAACACTGATACCGAGAAGAACTGACAAGAATGACGCGTCACTTTGGATAACCCACTTAGATTTCCTATTAGAAATCACGTCCATAAAACGCGGTTCTAACTAGGCTCCCAAGTTTGTTAGTCCAAACGCCCGAAGGCAAGACCAATCAATCCTACGGTCCAACCTCCATGCTCACATATACACGACATTGACATGCTCATATTCCAAACACAGGCAACCAAGCACACACACATCCTCATAAGGTAACACACCCTCTTTCCACGGCTCATAGGTATTCGAATCCAGAGCTTTGATACCAAGTTGTCACGCCCCAAACTCCGGGTCACGCAAAAAGCCACAGAACAACCACCAAACCGCCCAAACAAAGGGATTTTAAACCAGAAAGCCAAGCAAGGTTAAAACCTTTGTAAAAACGTACAATCGATGATTTATTGAGTTAAAAGAGTAGCCAAAAGACTACAGTTACAGCCTCACAAGTTAAGCCTTTGAAAACAAAATACGTGTTTTGAATAAGAAAATCTTTTCGTTTTAAAAGAAGCTTGGGCCGTTCCAAAATCTACCTTAAAGCATAGAAGTTTATGTGAAGCAAAAATTATTTAAAAATTCTATTTGCAAACCGTTGATCCCAACAACGAAAAACGTAGTATGAAACTACGAAAAACAACAACCAACCAAGGTTCTCTCAAAAGCATTAAAAAATGCATACATCCATAATCATAGTATACGATTTACAGTATGTTACAAATAAACATGAAACATATACAACAGGTATGAGCTACTTATCAAGACAAAACAGACGTCTTGTCATCAGCCACCTCCGGGCACCACCGCATCAACCTACAGGACCACGCTTACCTGAAAAAGGTTTTACAGCAAAATCTCACACCATGAGGTGAAGCCTAATAGAAAAAGACAATAAAGCTGTAAAGAAAGAAATATGCAATCACAAGCATACGAGCTCAACCACAGGAGCCGAAAAGAATTTTCCAACCCAAAATCACAAGTTTTTCCATCAGGCTAAAACAAGCAGCAAAACGGTTTTATTTCATAAAATCTCACATTTCTGTCCTTAAAACCATGCATATCATATAGTGGGAGCTAACTCAATCACAAAGCCAAAAGATTTTACATCATAAAACCCCAAGCTTTCCATCTGACTCCCAAAACAGTTTTCCTTCACAACCAAGCGTTTAAACAATGCAATACCACATTTTACAGTTGAAGGAAAACAGTAACCAAACATTACTTTCCCACTCGGATCACACATAGGAAAGATAAAAATTATAAGCTGTAATAAAATAGTATGATCCACTCAGGCCACACCGCCAAGGAGAAAAGGTAAAACAATAATCAAACATTGTTCCCTCACAGAATGTACCATCGTGGAAAAGAAGAAAGAGATGCTATGTACCGACTCCATCACAAGGGGATAGAGGTAACAACTATAGACTCTTGTCCAGTATCTGACCCCTAGATATCGTGGGATCGCCTAGATACACACAGGTTATATACGGAGCACCATAACGAACTGCTTAATTTACGGGTTACAACCCCGAGGGAGCTAAGCACCCATCCTTCTCAATTTACGGGAACTACCCCGAAGGACTTGAGTACCTACGCTGCGCACGTTTCTGGACTTACACCGAGAGAAACTCGTACCACATACACGTCATCCTGGTACATCTAGATAATCTTCTAAAAATCTAATCGTAGCATCAACTACAAAATATTTCACAAATATACATTATACATGTATATAGATCCATTCATCAACATGGAGATCAACAAAATATTTTCAAAATATTTTTTTCCATTTTTAACAAAACGTTTTAAAATGTGAGACTCAACCCTGAATGCGAGCTCCAAACCTCCAAAACATAAAATGTTGAGATTTCAATCAAAATCATCGTTTTTCAACAAAAACCATTATCTTATACTATTTTTAAGAAAATCCTTTGAAAACCATCCAACCACAAGTCATATAATGTAATGAACCAAGAAAAACAAAAAAAAACTTTCTTTTTACCCGAAAAATCAAGGTTTAAACATATATATAACATTTCATGTATTTTTTATCCGGTGAAAACACATATAATTACATACAATACCATTATACAGTAGTAGGGTCTAGAATCTTACCTCGTTGGGTCAAAATTCGACGCCTAAAAAATCGAACTTCGACGAAACAGAATTCTGTCTAGATATATGCGAAGCCCTCGGCACCAATAGTATGGATTCGCTGTCCAAACGCTGAAAATCGAGCCTCAGGCGCATCAAAATCTAGACTGAAGGCAGAGAAATGGGAGAGAGAAATCAGATCTAGAGAGAAAATATCCCAAAATATCTCCAAGGCTTGATATTTATAGAAAAACGCAAAATCACACAGGTCCGATCCAGTCGACTGAAAAACCTTCTGAAAAATCAAAACCTCGCACCGCCTCAAGTCCAGTTGAGTGGACCTTCATGGTCAGTCGACTGAACCACCAAAAACCCCACTCAGTCGACTGAACTCACCCCTTTAGTCTACTGAAATTCTCACTGGAATTTTCTCAACTTGTTTTCTGCAACAGAACAAGTTTTATAGCTTAAACACTTGTCAAACAAACCTCTTTCGAACCCAAACAAGCGTAAAACTCATACACACATGTTCTATTCCGAATAAACAAAACCCCAACATACCGAGATCAAAGGTTAACTCAAACTCCGTCAACACTTAAATTATTCTCAAAATAAACTAGGTCAAGGTCTCACAGGTGTCAACACCACAAATTCTTCAGGCAGCCTCGGGGACCTTTGTGTTGACTCATCTTCAATTGGTATCGACACCTCAAATGCTGCAGGTGGCCTCGATTCTTTTGTGTCGACACGATTTCTATTTGTGTCGACCCAAAATTTCAGATACCAAAAGTGAGAAACGCTTTTGTGTCGACACAAAACTTATTTGTGCCGACTCATTTTGAGTTCTGAGAGCTACAGCTCTTTTGTGTTCACACAAAACTTGTTTGTGTCAATACTAACTTTGATATCTGAAAAATAACTTCATAAAACTGTTAGGGTGTCAAACCATTTGTTCAAAGGGGTTGACACACTTGATTTGATTCAAGTATACTTTGCCTTAAAAGTGTTTGACTTATTTTTCAATTGAGTTTAACACAAAATATTCTCATGAAAAAATACTTATGTGTTTTAATCATTTTGAGAGATAAGTCATTGCTTTTGGTTAATGTGCCAAATCATTTGTTCAAAATGTGTTAACACTTTCATTTTAGAAATATAAAGATATTATTCTTTTAAAGCTATATATTCTTAGAAAATGAATTATAAAAATTATCAAAATCAAAATAAAAAAATCCTTGGGCTAACACAGACTAAAGTTGAAGTGTTTGAGGTCAGACAATAGAGGTGAATACACAGACGGGAGATTCAGGAATTTCTACGTAGCTAGTGAAATTAGGTGGGAGAAGACTATTCCAAAAATGCCACAGCAGAATGGCGTGGCTTAACTGATGAATTAGACACTAAATAAGAGAGCCAGAAGCATGAAACTGCATTATGGGCTATCCAACTGCTTTAGGGATGATGTAGTGAATCCAGCAGCATATCTTTTGAATCAAGGACCGTTAGTACAGTTGGGATTCAGAATTTCAGAGGAGGTATGGAGTAGAAAAGAGGTAAATTTGTCTTCTCTAAAAGTTTTTGGCTGCACTTCATATGTTCACATAGATGCTGATGCTATGAGTAAGTTATAGTCTAAATCTAAAGTCTATTATTTTATTGGTTATAGTGATGACGAGTTTGGCTATCGATTTTGGAATGACAAAAGCCAAAAAAATCATCAGAAGTAGAAATGTAGTGTTTAATGAACATGTATTATACAAAGACAAATCAAAGGTAGAGACAGATAATACATTGTCGGAGATGAAGAAATTCGAGTTCATTAACTTAGATGACATTTATGTGGAATCCAAACATAATGGGAATGAGGAAGACAAGGAGAATGTGAATCCACATGTGGAATACAATATACTAGTGACAGTAGTCAGGAGGTCTTCTAGGAGCATCAGACCGCCATAAAAGTCTTCATTGTCCATGTTGTACATTTTTCTCACTGATAGTGGTGAGCTAGAAAGTTATGCACAAGCCTTGCAGACCGAGAGTTCGATGAAGTGGGAGTCAGCAATGAAAGGTGAGATAGATTCTCTGCTGACAAACCAGACATGTGAGCTGACTAGATTGCCAGCTGAAAAAAAGACTTTGCACAACAAGTAGGTATATAAAGTGAATGAAGAACATGATGACAACAGGTGCTATAAGGCAAGGTTGGTTGTCAAGAGATTTCAATAGAAAAAAGGAGTTGATTTCACTGAAATCTTCTCTCCGATTGTAAAGTTGACAATGATCAAAACAATGCTTGGAATTGTAGCTACAGATGATCTATTTCTGGAGCAGTTGGATGTCAATACTGCATTCTTTCATGGTGAATTGGAAGAAGATATCTACATGAGCCAGCCTAAGGGATTTACAGTGAAAGGCAAGGAAGACATAGTCTGCAAATTAAAAAAGAGCTTGTATGATTTGAAACAAGCTCTAAGGTAGTGGTATAAGAAGTTTGATGGCTTCATGTAGAGTACTGGGTTTACCAGGTTAGAAACAGATCATTGTTGTTATGTCAAGAGTTTTGATAGCTCATTCATCATTCTACTCACTGCTACAATAATAGTTATATATCACACTTAAAAAATTAAAACAATCTCACTTTTTGAAAACGTGTAATTAAAAATTTTAAAGTAATTATTTAATTTCACTTTAATAAATAAAATGTGAATA
>JAOTRH010226485.1:0-10327 GCA_034768845.1 Heliamphora exappendiculata
AATTCAGGGGTTTATCAGACTCTCATCAGCTCCACCCACGTGAAGCTTTACAAGGCTATTAATTGCATTGCTGACAAATTCCTGAACAGGAAATATGGAGGAGTCTAACAAACCATTTAGGCTAAGATGCCGCACTGCTAAAGAACTTCAAAAGTTGCACCCTCTAGGAGCAAGATACAGGTCTCTATGAAATATTTAATAATTAATTTAAAAACAAGAAAGTGTTGTGATAAAGTCCACAACCTTTTGAAAATCTAACCATTCTTCCAATTTACAAATATCCATCACCTTGGGTCTCTGATTGCATTAGCATATTGAGTCAAGAAAAGAAGAGAGTGAGTTAGTCATTCTACCACATCATCATCCATAAGAAAGAAAAACTGTAAACCTTTATTTAAAGGGACTAGGATACATAGAGATTCTCCAATGCAGCAAAAAGAGGGCTCCAATGGTCAAAAAAACTGTAAGTCTTTATTTAAAGGAACTAGGATACTTTAGAGCTTCTCCAATGCAGCAAAAAGAGGGCTCCAATGGTCTGCCATTGGAGCTGCAAAAATTGACCCTTGCTATACATAGTGCCAAATTCGGCAGAAGGTTTGGTAGATTGCCAAATCTGTGAGATCAGGAATTACACCAATTTCCCACTTCCTCTTCCATTATTACCTCATTCTCCTGGAAAATAATCATAACAATAATTTTCATCAGTTATGTTTGAAGGCCCCTACCAATTTCCTGGAGCCCTCCACCTACTCCTCTCTAGATCCGCTTATATATTGGGGCCTCCACTAATGTTTGGAGCTCTCCGCCTTATTCTTAACCTTCTTAGCTATTGGAGCCCTCCACCTTAAAGTTGACGTGTCAAATATGGCTATTGCAACATTGGAGCACCATCACCAAATTTTGGCATTTTTGAACCAAGATTTGGCAATGGCTAGCCATTTTGGCATTTTAAGCGTTGGGGTTGCTCTTAGCAGTGCTGATCTCGTAAGTAGGTTCCTTCTCGCACTGGCCAAATATTAGTAATTGAACTTATGATAATATGTCTAATATCATGTGGTTTCATGAAAAATGCTAACATGGTATTTTCAAGCGTTTGGCCATCATAAGCCTAATATCACGTGAGTTATTGAAAAATGCTAACATGGTATTTTCAAGCATTTTCCCTGGCCAAACCAGTCACAAATTATTTCAAGACCTCACATGGACCAACAAGAAAGGTGGAAAAGGGAAAGAAAGAAACAAATCATCTCTTATCTTATTGTTCCTTTCTTCCTTCTTCCATTTCTTTCCAGGCCCCAATCCCATTGGTTTTTGTGTGATTCCCATAGGACCTACTAGCAGTCCAGCAGGGCCAGTACTAATAACAGTCAATTGTAATTTGTAGTGAAGAGATTAAAGAATTTAAAACATATCATATCACCTTCTAAATCAGCTTCTCATCGTTTTTGGAAAAATTAAAAAGGAAAAAGAAAAACAAACAAACAAAATAATAAAGTGCCGTTACTTCTTACAAGATCGATAAGAATGGTTTTTTAAGACAGTCACGGAAGACAATTGAAAAGTTGGATAACTTCATATACATTGTTGGGCTCATCTCCTAACAGCCTAAACTTTTGGGACAATTTTGTGACTTAACATGGTATTAAAACTCTGATTCTATGAGATTCTGAATTCAAATCTCGTGGTATGTATTTGTTTTTATATTATATTTTTTATTGTGCATTATATTCTATGTGTATTGATGCACTTGTTCAGTTCAATTTGTTCGCCTCTTCACGTACGAGGTGGGGTTGGCACATCCGTAGAAGAGTTGAATACCTTGACATACGTGGTTGAGCGCATTTCTTAACAACTTAAACTTTAAGACAATTGGGGATATTTGGTGACCGAATATGATATTAGAGCTCTGGTTCTAGGAGATCTTAGGTTCAAATCTCATGATATGTATTTGTTTTTTAATAATGTTTGTTATTGTGCGTTAGTGCACTTATTCAGTTTTGTTTATTTACCTCTCTACGTGCAAGATAAGGTCGCGCGTGAGGGAGAGTGATGAATAACTTGAGATGCATTGTTTGCCTTATCTCCTAACATCTCAAGTGTTTCGAACAATTGGTAACTGAAGAGGAAAAAAAAAAGAAAAGGTACAGTGGACAGTGATACCATGTTTTCTTCATCATATCCAATAAATATCGCATGTGTAACCATCTAGCAAGTGTGTGAAAAAATAAAATACTGCATGCTCCATTGTAACAAAGAAAAAGAACCCGCGATAATGCAAGCATTGCAAGACAGTACAAACTTGGATAAATAATTGATTAGCAATCCAGATGCACGAAAGCCCAAACTATAACTAGCCTGTCGCACTCTATGGTCAAGGCGGCCGTGTGTAGTGATGTGGAAAGAGTGGAAATAAAAAGGCAAACAATAATGAAGGGAAAAACATAATAATAATGAAAATAAAGTTAAACATGTTTAAGCCTATACCAATAATTTCTATTTCAGTTCAGAATGAGATACTCACATTCAACTATACGTTTACGAGCATCAATCAGTTCTTCCCAATTAGAAGACTCTCTGATATCTTTAAACGCATTATAAAGAGGTTTACTTTGTCCCAATTTAAGCTCAAACTCAACTTTCTCCGGCTGCCAGAAAAAATTAAAATAAGCACCAGAAGAATGAAAGAGCAATGATGTCTGAAATCATTTCTTGAAGAAATGTATTCTCAGCCAACAGCAACAACCCTTGACTAAAAATCAAATCATAAAATAACAGGTCAGCCAGCTACATGATTTGCTTATAAACCCATATGAAAAATGCAAAATCTAAAAAGACAATTCATGAATATTGAGTACAAAGCAGCTAATCAACTTCCAATTAGTAAAACACAGACAGAAAAGGAAACGGTACCTGGACTTCTTCAATAGCGGAACGAAGTTCAGGAGTGTCTTTAACGGATTTTAGATGAGTTACGGCCCCCCAAACCACCGCCAACCTATCCGTAATCTTCTCCAAAGGCTCAACGAGCTTTGGCCACGTCGGCTCCACTGTCCTCTCCAATTCAACCAATTCACACTCCTGCAAAAACAAAATAAAACAAAGCGAATCACCAAAAACACAGCCATAGATGTACCTGAGGGGATGGGGCGGCCGCCTCGCAGGATTTTAAAAAAACTCTTTATTATAATATATTAATTTAAAATATTTCATAATTATATTAATTTTTTTTTTTTTTAAATTTAATATATGATTTTCCAAAAATTTATAAAATACAATTCATCCCACTTAAATTCTGTGTACGTCTCAGCGCGCAGCAGCGATGGATGCATATTCTATACACAGATTTACAGAAACATACGAGTTTCTTCAGCAAGGCACGAATCCCAGGGCGAACGTGCGAGGGCTCGATGGCATCGAAGGGTGGGAAATCGAAGTCATTCAAGAGAGGATTGTCTTGGAGATTGTCTTCCGCAGTCATTGACATTTTGGGAGTTTCGTGCACCGTCAAGGTAGCGGCGGACAATGAGCGGGCGGTGATCGGAGGAGGAAGAGAGGTGGTTGACTAGCGGCGAAGGAAGAGAGTCAGTGATCGGAATTCGGGATTTGTGCGGGGAAATGCGGATTCGGAATTTAATGGAGCGAAGATAGAAATGGGTAACTCTGGTAGGCAGATGCTTAATGCACACACTCGTTGATGCAGCCAAGGGGGCGGATGAGGCGGTCCCTTCCTTAAGATTTACAAAAAAAATTCATAATTATAATAATATTATTTTAAAATATATTTAAATTATATAATTTCGAATTTTAAATTTTTTTAAAAACAATTTAATATATATTTTTTAAAAACTTATAAAAATAATTTACTCTCCCTAATAAAGCGGTTGCTAATCACTATTTTACTAACTCTTTTATTTAGCATTCTAACCTTATCAGTTATTATTAAAAATATTTTTATTTTTAATGGTAGAAATATCAAATTCCTTTCAGTGTTGCCTACTATTACATATGTCAATTCAAAATATTTTTATATTTGATAATTCTCTTGGTGACTTCTCTCATTGGGAACCTAAAGAAATATATTCAAAATACTATCAGATACCCTCACTTGGTCCAAAATAAATTTGTAACAAATTTATTGCCAAGCGTGTCTATTATTTTATTTTTAAATAAATAAATAAAAATATATTTGTTATTTATTATAAATAAATAAACTGTAAATATGTTACCAAATGTGATAGTACATCTATCAAGTGTATTGAATATATATATATATATATATATATATATACTTGTATTTGTTGGTGTACTCAGCAAAAACTGTGAATTTAGAAGTTTCTGTACTTCTATTGACACCTACAAGGCAACTTTTTTTCCACTCTCTCCTACTAATATGGACCAAGTAATCGGTGTATTTTTATAGCAATTAATCATCATACGTGGAAGAAGAAGTTGAGAGATTGTTTAGGAATTTTTTGTTCATGAAAACTTTTATTTTTAGAAATTACTTTTTTAAAAATTTTCAATGTTAGTGTTGCATATTTGGCACATTGAGTTTTTCCTTAGTCAAACTGATAATTTTTAGTTTTTTTTAATTATTTTCTTAGTGAGCAGGAAAATACCCTAGTTTGTTACTTTCTGTTAAAGTTTATTCTCATACTAAAATTAAAATTTTTAATAGTATAAATAATAGTACAAGTCCAAGGGCTATTCAATTTTTTCATCTATAATATTTAGACTTCATTTGTTTCATTGTAAAATATTTTTTAATTTAATATTTTACCTATTTTTTATTAGTTGGTTTGATGAAAATAATGTAAAATATTTTTTTGTAAAATATTTTATACCAAAAGACCAAAATTGATTTATAAAAATAAATAAATTATATTTAATACTAATAGAAAAAATACTGATAACGATGGTATGAACGACGATAAAGATGGTGCTGGTAAAAATAGCGATGGTGGTGATGGTGGTAACGCCACCGGTGATGGTGGTAACGTAGCTAGTGGTGGGTGTGGTGAGCAATGGTGGGTGCGGCAGCAATGCGGGTGAGAGTGATGTGATGGTGGTTATGGCGGCATGAATAGTAGGGAGATGGTGGTTGTGAATGGTAGAGGGGAGAATGGTAATGGTGATGGACCGTATTAAAATAGGTGTGTATTTTGATTTTAAAAAATTTAAAAATATTTTTTAAGTTCCAACCAAATAAGAAAAATAAAAAAGAATAATATTGTTTTTATGATTATTTTACATTTAAAAAATTATCATAAAATATTTTATGTTAAAATAAACACAACCTGGGAGTTTTTCTCTTTCTTTGAGGATTCAAAGGTTTTTGCTTATGAATTTAGGTGTTTCTTTGTTCACTAGAATGATATCCGATCCTCTTATGATATATTCGTTGCATCAAAGTAAAGATTCACCAGGTCTAATAACACAAACCTTGTTGATGAGGACCATGGGATCAATACCTTATGGGAAGCATTTTATAGACAATAGCTGAATGAGAGTCGAGATTTGCTTATTGGATTGTGTCTCAACGCCAACAACAGGCCATCAACGGCCTAATTGGGATTGTGCCATAGGATTTGCCAAGGTCATCATGTTAACCAGGATTAGTGCACGTTAAGGAATTTGCCTAAAGTCAACCTGTTATCCAAAATGTTGGGCAACATCCTCCTCGATATCCTTTTAATAGTGAGGAATCTAAACCCGGTATTAAAAAAAAGTATAAAGGTCGTCAACCAAAGAGGCAATAACAATGGGTTGATAATTATGGATTGAAAGAAGATATTCTTCAGATTAATGGGAATTTACATATTGAAGAGTTTTTTTACTATCTCTTGAAAGTTGACCAATTCCTCTCGAATAAAAAATGAAGAGACTTGTTCATACAAGTTTAAGGGAAACGCTGCAGTGTGGTTGCATGGGAAAACTCTATTAGAACTTGACACTAAATGAAGCAACTCTTTATGGATAAATTTCTTCCATTGAATTGTAAGCAACATATATTTCAGGTATATCAAATTTGTTCTCTCGAATTGTAAGCAACATATATTTCAGGTATATCAAATTTGTTCTCATGGTTCTAAATCGGTGTTTAATTACAAACAGAATTTTCTTAACTTTTAGATTACAATCATCTCAATGAGACATAAGGTTAAATACTTGAACGGGTTAAAACCATCCATTCAGGACAAGATTGGGTTACAAGCCTTATGGGCCATGAAGGAAGCTTATAACATGGGTCTTAAAGCCAAACAGTCTGAGTGAAAAGCAAGCATATTTAGGGTATCGTCGAAATCCTGTTAACTCTTATATTTCTATTTCTGTTACTTTTAAAAAAAGAATAGATATAATCAACTAGGGGTGCACACGTGATCAGAGAAATTTGAAAATCAAACCAATTTGACCTCTATGGGTTTGGTTGATTCGATTTTTACAAGTACTAGATTTTGTCCTAAATTTCAAAAAATGTAAACTGATAATATTGATTCGGTTCTTGGATTAGTATGGGATTAACCCGAACCAACTCGAGAACTAAACCGTAAAACCCAATTAATGTGTGTGTGTGTGTGTGTGTATATATATATATATATATATATATATATATATAAAAGAAATAAACAAAAATATTAACTATTAGATTATATATATAATTATTGTGAAATTCATATAGAAAAAATAAAAAATTTCATAACTTTACAAATTAAAAAAAATAGTTATTAAATTTGATAATTATTATTAATTGTTATTTATTTGTTATATGTCATGTATTTTTTTGAATTTTTTTGTTAAATATTTATCATTTCTTTCACTAAATAGATTATAAAATAATTATTTAAATTTTTATTTCATACTTTTATTATATTGTATAAGTGTTAACTTTTATTTGTTATTCATTTTAATTTTTTCAAACTTATATATAGTGATTTTTTTCATGCGTGTAAAGTGATTTTTAAAATTCATAGAAACGTAGTTCTAAACCGAACTAACCCAATTTTTATTGGTTTAGTTTGATTTGGTTCTACAACATTATTTGGTTGATTTTTGGTCTAAAAAATTAGAACCAATAAAAATTGGTTCAGTCCTAGATTTTGTACCGAATCGAACCAAACTGATCCATGTGCACCCATACAATCAACAACTCCAACAGACCAATCAAGAGGTGCTAATGAGCCAATCAGTTCAGAAAATAGAAAAGCATCCAGAAATCCAAACACCAATGTCATACCAACAAGTGACAAGTGACAAGTATTATAGGTGTGGCAAGCTCGACCACCGCCATAATATTTGTCTAGATTGTCAAATGGTGAATCAGGTAGAAGAGAATAACACTGAGGCTAAAGATGGTGCAAAATGTGAGAATGATTCTTATGAAATACCTAGTTTTGCATAAGAAAATAAAGAATGAGTCAATTGTGCAGTGTAACAGGAGCTATTTGCACAAAAAACAAAGGATCTCAACCAACGTCGCATTATCTTTCGATCATATTGTTCATCAATCAAAAAGTCTATGATCTGATCATTAATGGAGGGAGTTGCAAAATTGAGGCTGATAGAGCATCTAAAGCTCTAAACCTCATCCATCTCCCTATAGTAGCAGTTAGATCAAGAAGGGCCCTAGGCTATATTTGATAAAAAGATTTGGAGGTGTAGGCTGTATTAGTAATACATTGGTTTAGCAAACCAGTGTTTGTTTCGCAATTTTTGGGGTGAATTAGGTAGCCTGGTGGGTTGAAAATCCCTAATTAAGGCATATTCACAAAACTCGCATGAGATGATTTTCATAGTCCCTGCGCTTTCCATAATTTTTGTTTAGCGATTTTACCCTTGGTTTGTTGATTTTGTTGTCGTCCCCTCTCTCCCTTAGGTTCATGTTTATTGCCCTTAACGAAGCACGAACCAAAATTCCCAAACGAGTTTAGAATTTGCTGGAGCATCAACGAAAACCCTAGCTTAGTTGCGACGCATCCTCGAGGCCGGTGAGCACATCAGCTTCTCTAGTATCCTCGATTCTATCGCCGTCAGAGTTATCGAACATGCTTCATCATTGTCTTCACCGTCGCGCCCTTTCTCCCTTGGCTTTGTGTTTATTGCCCTCAATTAGCATGAACTAAAATTTTGGCGATGACCCATTTCTTGCCCTCTGATTTTACGTCGCTGTCCACTTGAGGCTTCTTCGAAAAACCCATCTCGAATCAAATCCAAACCAAGGGTACTTTTGGAAATGAACTAAAACACTCCTATCTCACATTCTCTAATTCTGCCTAAAACAAATATGAGTTTGTTTAATTCATTATATTATCCAACCCAAATCAAATGCAAAAAATTAATCCCACCCCATTTATAATCTCACCTCGTTACCACATAGACTAATTGGGTATAAGAGGATAAAACCAAGGCTCAAGATGGTGCAAAATATGAGAATGATTCTTATGATGTGCCTAGTTTGCAGATGAGAATAGAGAACGAGTCGATTGTGCAGTGTAACAGGAGCTATTCGTGCAAAAAACAAAGGATCTTAACCAAAGTCACATTATCTTTCGACCATATTGTTCAATCAATCAAAAGATCTATGATCATATCATTAATGAAGGAAGTTGCAAAATTGAGACTGATATAGCATCTAAAGCTCTTAACCTCATTCAACTCTTTATAGTATCGATTAGATCAAGGAAGGCCTTAAGCCATGTTTAATAAAAGATTTGGAGGTGTAAATTGTATAAGCAATACATTGGTTTAGCAACCCAATATTTGTTTTGCAGTTGTTGGGGTGAATTAGCTAACCCGGTGGGTTGGGAATCCCTGATTAAGGTGGATTCACAAAACTCGTCTGAAATGGTTTTCATAGCCTCAGCGTTCTCCATGATTTTCGTTTGGCGATTTTACTCTTGGTTTGCTGATTTTGTCGTCGTTGTCACCGTCGCGCCCCCTTTCCCCCGGCTTCATGTTTATTGCCCTCAATGAAGTACGAACCAAAATTCCCAAACGAGTTTAGGTCTCGTTGGAGCATCAACGAAAACCCTAGCTTAGTGGCAGTGCTTCCTCGTGGTTGGTGGGCCCGTCGGCCTCTCCAGTATCCTCGATTCTCTCACCGTTGGAGTTGTCGAACACACTTCGTCTTTGTCGTCACCGTCGCACCCTCTCTTCCTCGGCTTCGTGTTTATTGCCCTCAATGGAGCACGAACCAAAATTTGGCGATGACCCATTTCTTGCCCTTAGATTCAACGTCGTCGTCCACTTAAGGCTTCTTCGAAAATCCCATCTCGAATCAAATCCAAACTAAGGGTAATTTTGAAAATGAACTAAAATAATCCTATCTCACATTATCCAATCCCACCTAAAACAAATATGAGTTTATTTAATCCATTATATTATCTAACTCAAATCAAATACAAAAACTAATCCCACCTTATTCATAATCCAACCCCATTACCAATCAATACACTAGTTATATCTCATTATTAATCCTACCCAACCTATACTGGTTATCAAATTTGGTCCTAAAGTAAAAATAATTAAAATATGTCAAGTACTTTTTTTCAATTGGAAGGTACTATAAATTTAAAGTACTTTGTGATGTTATCGACATGGGTTCAAGTCATTTATTACTGAATAGACCGTGCCAACTTAATATTGACATCACTTTTAGAGGAAGGGACAACACTTGTCTTTTATGTTGGAAAGATCAAAAAATTACTATGGCTTCCCCTCAAGTCAAAAGGTGTCTAACTGTCTACCAAGCCTCCTATAGCAGAGAGGCAATTTTATGAACTTTTGTAAGTTAAGAAGTTTAGTTTATGATACAGATGCTAAGGCATCTCGAGAAATATATGCAATGGTTGTTAAAACGCTGATAGTGGAAGGAGAAGCAAAGACTATGGTGCTAATCCCTAAAAAGATACAACTGTTGTTTAATGAGTTCAGTAACCTTACTGTTGATGATATACTTGATGAGTTGCCACCAACGAGGGACATTCAGCATCAGATTGATTTTGTGCCAGGACAAATTTGCCAAATTCTCCATACCATGAGGCTAAAAAGAGAATGAAGATATTGAAAGAAGTAGGAAATAGGAAGAGGAATTTAAATCAAAAGGGGAAAAGTTCTTCTAGTGAAGAATGAAGAATAAAGCGAAATGAAAGAGGTGTAGGAAGTTTGAAGAATGAGGCGAGTTGGAGGAATGAATTAGGAGGGGGGATGATGTAGATGAGCTGAAGGTATGGTGAGTGGTAGTGGAATTGACTCACAAAGCATAGATCGCTTCTTTCGGGACTGTCTAGAGCTTTGCTGCACTAATGTCCAATATGTTTTCTGAGAGTAA
>JAOTRH010226507.1:0-10326 GCA_034768845.1 Heliamphora exappendiculata
AGGATATTTTATGTAATTTATTGGATAATGTCTATTGGCTATTCTTTGAAGGAATTAAATTTGAGGGTGTTGATAGAGATGGGTAATGACTATTTTTTGGTGGTTTTTAATGGTAGGCGTACATATCAGGATTTTAGATTGTGTGATGATACCACTCGACCAACGATTTTGGATTGTTGAGGCTAATTGGATGCAATTAAATTGGTGAATATTCTATAGTTTATCCAAGAAAAGTTTCTTTTGGTGTGTTGATATATATATATATATGTATGTATATATATATATGTTATCTCTAGGGAACTTGAAAGGATAAAGGACCAGATTATTAGTACATGGTGTTTTTGAAGTCGTTTGGATACTAATTTCGGATCCATGTATATGGATTATTGGGCCTGACTAGTTTGGAGAGAAGGCTTTACTTAAAAAAAAAAAACAAAGGTTTGGTGGGAAGGGTTAGTCTGTTGGGGAGTGATTTTACTTTATTGGAGGTCATAGCCATATCTAGATTTATTGAAGTTTAATCATTTGCGCATGGTTGCCGAATTGTGTCTATCTGAAACTTGTTTTATTTCTATCATTAATTTTTTATAGTTCATGAAATGCTCGACTAGTTTGGTCAATCTTTGTCATCATTGTTAGCCAATTAAATTTGGGTGCATTCTTTGTGGTGTGATCACCATGTAATATAATTTGATATTTAGCGGTCTCGCTTTATAGTTGACCTGTGGTAAGGTGATGTTGTAACTCTGACATTGGGGAAACTTTTGTTTCTATAAAATTATAGCGTGGGTTTAGTGAGAAACGGATGAGATGAGCGATATTTGATTTTGAAGATGCATATGATGGTGTTCGACATTATCGGATTGTAGTCGGCCGGTTATCAAATGGAGAAAACTATCATGAATTAAGAGATTGTTGGATCATTTTATTATATGGCCTTGCTTCTTTTTGTGGAGGTTATTTTGTGTAATTCTTGGATAAGGTTTTATGACTATTCGTTAAAGGAGTTAAATTTTGAGGGAGTAAACATACTCGGATAATGATTATTTAGTAGAGGGCCAGGTTCTTGTTTGGTGGTCATTAAAGGGAGACGCCCACACTTATTTGGGATATTATGATTTTTGATTTTGCGTGATGACAGAGCTCGACAAACGATATTGGATGTTTGAAGCTAATTGGATGCAATTAAATTCGTGAATAATCTCTAGTTGTCCTAAGAAAACTTTCTTTTGGTGTATTGAGATAAATATTGTCACTTGGGAACTTGGAAGGATAAAGGTCCTTTTTTAGTACAAGATAACTTGCGTAATTTTTGAGGTCGTTTGGAGACTAATTTTGGATCATTGTGGTGATTTAGTATCTTACGTTGCATGCATTATTAGAGAATCTAAGATATTGGTTTGTTGAGAAGTTGAAACACTAGTTCAGTATTAGTGTCAGAATATAATTTGACTATATTTGGGATGCAGGTACAATACCAAGTTTTGAGCGACTTGGCAGACGTGGGTAATAATTATTTGGTTGAGGAAATGGTTCTTGTTTGGTGGTTATTAAAGGGTCGCATACACTAATTAAGAAATTAGGATTTCAGATTTTGCATGATGGTACAACTCAAGATAAAATTGTGAATTTTTTAAGCTAATTAAATGCAATAAAATTGGTGAATATTCTTTAGTTGTCTGTGATGATTTTCTTTTGGTGTATTGAGATATATATTGTCACTAGGGAACTTGAAAGGATATAGGACTACTTTATTAGTACAAGATGCCTGGAGTAATTTTTGAAGTCGTTTGGAGACTAATTTGGGATCCATGAGGTGGCTTTGTATTTTATATTATATACATTATTGGGGAATATGAGATATTAGTTTGTCGAGAAGTGGAAGCACAACAAGTTCACAATTACTATCAAAATTTAAATCCGACTTTCTGTGTTGGACGTAGATTACCAAGTTCACAAATTGATAAATTATTTCGGAGCCATGAATAAGCCTTTTATTTATAGTTCAAACTTGTCGTTGGGGGTCAGTAGACACATCACGTCCTTGCCACTTGATTTTCTGTAGATTAAGGAACATTTTATTATAATCATTTTTGATATATTTGCGACCGTTAATTGATCTGTATATGGATTTTTAGGCCTTATTGTTTTGGAGAGAAAGGTTGACTTCTATAAAAGTAAACAAAGGCTAGGAGGGAATTGTAAGTCTGTCGGGGAGTGATTTTATTTTATTAGAGGTCATAGCCATACCTTGATTTATTGAAGTCTAATCGTTTGAACGGGGTTACCTAATTGTGTAGATAAGTTGATGTGTGGATAGGTTTCGTGACTATTTGTTAAAGGGGTTAAATTTTGAGAGAGTAAACAGCCGCGGATAATAATTAATTAGTAAACGGGACCCGTCATATTTTGGATTGTTGGATTTTTGATTTTGCGTTACGAAACCGCTTCACAAACTATATTGGATGTTTGAAAGTAATTGGATGCAATTAAATTGGTGAATAATCTCTTGTTGTCCTAGAAAACTTTCTTTTGATGTAATGAGATATATATTGTCACTAGGGAACTTGGAAGGATAAAGGACATTTTTTATTACAAGATGACTAGCGTAATTCTTGAGGTCGTTTGGAAACTAATATTGGATCCATGCGGTTAGTATCTTACGTTGTATGCTATATTAGAGAATCTAAGAAATTGGTTTATTGAGAAGTTGAAACACAAGTTCAGTATTAGTTTTTGGATATAAATTTGACTATATTTGGGTTGCAGCCCCAATACCAAGTTTTGCAACCGTTGATGGATCTGTATGCGGATTTGTAGTCATTGTTTTGGTGAGGAGGATTGACTTCTATAAAAGAAAACAAAGGTTATGAGGGAATTGTAAGTCTGTTGGGGAATGATTTTTTTTTATTGGAGGTTGTAGCCATAGCTAGATTTATTGAAGCTTAATCGTTTGGGCGTGGTTTCCTAATTGTGTGGATAAGTTGATGTGAGGATATTTTGTGTAATTGTTGGATAAGGTTTCATCACTATTCGTTAACGAAATTAAATTTTGAGGGAGTAAATAGGCGCGGATAATAGTTATTTAATAAAGGAAAAGGTTCTTCTTTAGTGGTTATTAAACGGAGGCGCCCGCTCTTATTTGAGATATTAGGATTTCTGATTTTGCGTGATGATACAGCTTGATAAATGATATTGGATGTTTGAAGCTATTTGGATGCAATTAATCTGGTGAATAATCTCTAGTTGTCCAAGAAAACTTTATTTTGGTGTATTGAGATATTTCTTGTCGTTAAGGAACTTGGAAGGATAAAGGACCCTTTTAAGTACAAGATAACTACCGTAATTTTTGAGGTCGTTTGGAGACTAATTTTTGATCCATGTAGTGAGTTAGTATCTTACGTTGTATGCATTATTAGGGAATCTAAGATATTGGTTTGTTGAGAAGTTGAAACACAAGTTCAGTAGTAGTGTCAGAATATAAATTCGACTATATTTGGGTTGCAAGTACAATGCCTTGTTTTAAGCGAAATGGTTGATGTGGGTAATAAATATTTGGTTGAGGAAGTGGTTCTTGTTTGGTGGTTATTAAAGGGTCGCATACAATCTAATTGGGATATTAGGATTTCAAATTTTGCATGATGATACAACTCAAGATAAAATTGTGGATTTTTTACGCTAATTGGATGCAATAAAATTGGTGAAGGTTCTTTAGTTGTCCATGAAGACTTTCTTTTGGTGTGTTGAGATATATATTGTCACTAGGGAACTTGAAAGGATAAAGGACTACATTATTTGTACAAGTTATTGGGAGTAATTTTTGAAGCCGTTTGGAGACTATTTTGGGATCCATGAGGTGGCTTAGTATCTTACATTACGTGCATTGTTGGAGAATCTAAGATATTTTTTTGTCGAGAAGTGGAAACACAACAAGTTCGCTATTGCTATCAAAATTTAAATCTGACTATTTTTGAGTTGCACGTAGATTACCAAGTTCACAAATTGATAAATTACTTTGATGCCATGAATAAGTTTTGATTTATAGTTCAAACTTGTCGTTGGGGGTCAGTTGACACATATCACGTCCTTGCCACTTGATTTTCTATAGATTGGGGAACATTTTATTATAATCCTTTATGATATATTTCTTACGGTTAATGAATTTGTTTACGCATTTTTAGGTCTTATTGTTTTGGAGAGAAGGGTTGATTTCTATAAAAGAAAACAAAGGTTAGGAGGGAGTTGTAAGTTTGTTGGGGAGTGATTTTATTTTATGAGAGGTCGTAGCCATATCTACATTTAGTGAAGTGTAATTGTTTGGACGTTGTTACCTAATTGTGGGGATAAGTTGATGTGGGGATATTTTGTGTAATTGTTGGATTAGGTTTCCTGACTATTCATTAAAGGAATTAAATTTTGAGGGTAGTAAACAGGCACAAATAATTGAGGTAGTAAACAGGCACACATTTTATTTAATCCTTTATGATATATTTCTTACGGTTAATGAATTTGTTTACGCATTTTTAGGTCTTATTGTTTTGGAGAGAAGGGTTGATTTCTATAAAAGAAAACAAAGGTTAGGAGGGAGTTGTAAGTTTGTTGGGGAGTGATTTTATTTTATTAGAGGTCGTAGCCATATCTAGATTTAGTGAAGTGCAATTGTTTGGACGTTGTTACCTAATTGAGATATATATTATCACTAGGGAACTTGAAAGGATGAAGGACTACATTATTAGCAGAAGATACGTGGAGTAATTTTTGAAGTTGTTGGGACACTAATTTGGGATCAATGAGGTGACTTAGTATATTACATTACATACACTGTTGGAGAATCTGATATATTAGTTTGTGGAGAAGTGGATACACAAGAAGTTCACTATTACTGTCAAAATTTAAATCCGAGTATTTTTGAGTGGCACGTGGATTACCAAGTTCACAAATTGATAAATTACTTTGGAGCCATGAATAAGTCTTTGATGTATGGTTCATACTTGTCATTGGGGGTCAGTACACACACATCACGTCCTTGTCACTTGATTTTCTGTAGATTGGGCAACACTTTATTATAATAATTTTTGATATATTTGTGACCCTTAGCCGTTCTTTTTATGGATTTTCGGGCCTTATTTTTTTTGGAGAGAAGGGTCACTTCTATACAAGAATGCAAAGGTTAGGAGGAATTGTTAGTCTGTTGGGGTGTGATATTATTTTATTGGAGGTCGTTGCCATATCTCGATTTATTGAAGTCTAATCGTTTGGGCTTGGTTACCTAATTGTGTGGGTAAGTTGATGTGAGGATATTTTGTGTAATTGTTGGATAAGGTTTCATGACTATTCGTTGAAGGAATTAAATTTTGAGGAAGTAAGTTGGCGCGGATAAGAGTTAATTTAGTAGTGGAAAAGGTTCTTGTTTGGTGGTTATTAAAGGGAGGTGCCCACTCCTATATGAGATATTAGGATTTATGATTTTGCGTCATGATACAGCTCGACATACGATATTGGATGTTTGAATCTAATTGGATGCAATTAAATTTGTGAATAATCTCTAGTTGTCCAAGAAAACTTTATTTTGGTATATTGAGATATATCTTGCCGTTAGGGAACTTGGAAGAATAAATGACCTTTTTAAGTACAAGATAACTAGCGTAATTTTTGAGGTCGCTTGGAGACTAATTTTGGATCCATTTGGTAAGTTAGTATCTTACGCTGCATGCATGATTAGAGAATCTAAGATATTGGTTTATTGAGAAGTGGAAACCTCGTTCAATATTAGTGTTAGAATATAAATTCGACTATGTTTGGGTAGCAGGTATAATACTTAAGTTTTTAGCGAGTTGACAGACGTGGGTAATAATTATTTGGTTGAGGAAATGGTTTTTTTTTTGTGGTTATTAAATGGTCGCATACACTCTAATTGGGATATTAGGATTTGAGATTTTGCATGAGGAAACAACTCAAGATTCAATTGTGGATTTTTGAAGCTAATTGGATGCAATAAAATTGGTGAATGTTCTTTAGTTGTCCATGAAGACTTTCTTTTGGTGTATTGAGATATATATTGTCAGTAGAGAACTTGAACGGATGAAGGACTACATTATTAGCACAAGATACCTGGAGTTATTTTTCAAGTCGTTGGGAGACTAATTTGGGATCCATGTGGTGGCTTAGTATTTTACATTACATACATTATTGGAGAATCTAAATTATTAGTTTGTCGAGAAGTGGAAACACAAGAAAACTATCATGAATTAAGAGATTGTTGGATCATTTTATTATATGGCCTTGCTTCTTTTTGTGGAGGATATTGTGTAATTCTTGGATATGGTTTCATGACTATTCGTTCAAGGAATTAAATTTTGAGGGAGTAAACATACTCGGATAATAATTATTTAGTAGAGGAACAGGTTCTTGTTTGGTGGTTATTAAAGGGTGACGCCCACACTTATTTGGGATATTATGATTTTTGATTTTGTGTGATGAGAGAGCTCGACAAACGATATTGGATGTTTGAAGCTAATTGGATGCAATTAAATTCGTGAATAATCTCTAGTTGTCCCAAGAAAACTTTCTTTTGGTGTATTGAGATAAATATTGTCATTTGGGAACTTGAAAGGATAAAGGTCCTTTTTTAGTACAAGATAACTAGCGTAATTTTTGAGGTCGTTTGGAGACTAATTTCGGATCCTTGTGGTGAGTCAGTATCTTACGTTACATGCATTATTAGAGAATCTAAGATATTGGTTTATTGAGAAGTTGAAACACTAGTTCAGTATTAGTGTCAGAATATAAATTTGACTATATTTGGAGTGCAGGCACAATACCAAGTTTTGAGCAACTTGGCAGACGTGGGTAATAATTATTTGGTTGAGGAAGTGGTTCTTGTTTGGTGGTTATTAAAGGGTCGCATACACTAATTGAGAAATTAGGATTTCAGATTTTGCATGATGGTACAACTCAAGATAAAATTGTGAATTTTTTAAGCTAATTAAATGCAATAAAATTGGTGAATATTCTTTAGTTGTCTATGATGATTTTCTTTTGGTGTATTGAGATATGTATTGTCACTAGGGAAGTTGAAAGGATAAAGGGCTACGTTATTAGTACAAGATGCCTGGAGTAATTTTTGAAGTCGTTTGGAGACTAATTTTGGATCCATGGGGTGGCTTAGTATTTTATATTATATACATTATTGGAGAATCTAAGATATTAGTTTGTCGAGAAGTGGAAGCACAACAAGTTCACAATTACTGTGAAAATTTAAATCCGACTTTCTGAGTTGGACGTAGATTACCATGTTCACAAATTGATAAATTATTTCGGAGCCATGAATTAGTCTTTTATTTATAGTTCAAACTTGTCGTTGGGGGTCAGTAGACACATCACGTCCTTGCCACTTGATTTTCTGTAGATTAAGGAACATTTTATTATAATTATTTTTGATATATTTGCGACCGTTAATGGATCTGTATATGGATTTTTAGGCCTTATTGTTTTGGAGAGAAGGGTTGACTTCTATAAAAGTAAACAAAGGCTAGGAGGGAATTGTAAGTCTGTTGGGGAGTGATTTTATTTTATTAGAGGTCATAGCCATATCTTGATTTATTGAAGTCTAATCGTTTGAACGGGGTTACCTAATTGTGTAGATAAGTTGATGTGTGGATAGGTTTCCTGACTATTTGTTAAACGAATTAAATTTTGAGAGTAAACAGCCACGGATAATAATTAATTAGTAAACGGGACCACTCATATTGTGGATTGTTGGATTTCTGATTTTGCGTTATGATACCGCTCCACAACCAATATTGGATGTTTGAAAGTAATTGGATGCAATTAAATTGGTGAATAATCTCTTGTTGTCCTAGAAAACTTTCTTTTGATGTAATGAGATATATATTGTCACTAGGGAACTTGGAAGGATAAAGGACATTTTTTATTACAAGATGACTAGCGTAATTCTTGAGGTCGTTTGGAAACTAATATTGGATCCATGCGGTTAGTATCTTACGTTGTATGCTATATTAGAGAATCTAAGAAATTGGTTTATTGAGAAGTTGAAACACAAGTTCAGTATTAGTGTTAGGATATAAATTTGACTATATTTGGGTTGCAGGCACAATACCAAGTTTTGCAACCGTTGATGGATCTGTATGCGGATTTGTAGTCATTGTTTTGGTGAGAAGGGTTGACTTCTATAAAACAAAACAAAGGTTGTGAGGGAATTGTAAGTCTGTTGGGGAATGATTTTATTTTATTGGAGGTTGTAGCCATATCTAGATTTATTGAAGTCTAATCGTTTGGGCGTGGTTACCTAATTGTGTGGATAAGTTGATGTGTGGATATTTTGTGTAATTGTTGGATAAGGTTTTATGACTATTCGTTAAAGAAATTAAATTTTGAGGGAGTAAATAGGCGCGGATAATAGTTATTTAGTAGAGGAAAAGGTTCTTGTTTAGTGGTTATTAAACGGAGGCGCCCACTCTTATTTGAGATATTAGGATTTCTGATTTTGCGTGATGATACAGCTTGATAAATGATATTGGATGTTTGAAGCTATTTGGATGCAATTAATCTGGTGAATAATCTCTAGTTGTCCAAGAAAACTTTATTTTGGTGTATTGAGATATTTCTTGTCGTTAAGGAACTTGGAAGGATAAAGGACCCTTTTAAGTACAAGATAACTACCGTAATTTTTGAGGTCGTTTGGAGACTAATTTTTGATCCATGTAGTGAGTTAGTATCTTACGTTGTATGCATTATTAGGGAATCTAAGATATTGGTTTGTTGAGAAGTTGAAACACAAGTTCAGTAGTAGTGTCAGAATATAAATTCGACTATATTTGGGTTGCAAGTACAATGCCTTGTTTTAAGCGAAATGATAGATGTGGGTAATAAATATGTGGTTGAGGAAGTGGTTCTTGTTTGGTGGTTATTAAAGGGTCGCATACAATCTAATTGGGATCTTAGGATTTCAAATTTTGGATGACGATACAACTCAAGATAAAATTGTGGATATTTGAAGCTAATTGGATGCAATAAAATTGGTGAAGGTTCTTTAGTTGTCCAAGAAGGCTTTCTTTTGGTGTATTGAGATATATATTGTCACTAGGGAACTTGAAAGGATAAAAGACTACATTATTTGTACAAGATATTGGAAGTAATTTTTGAAGCCGTTTGGAGACTATTTTGGGATCCATGAGGTGGCTTCGTATCTTACGTTACATACATTGTTGGAGAATCTAAGATATTTTTTTGTCGAGAAGTGGAAACACTAACAAGTTCGCTATTGCTATCAAAATTTAAATCTGACTATTTTTGAGTTGCACGTAGATTACCAAGTTCACAAACTGATAAATTACTTTATTATAATAATTTTTGATATATTTGCGATCCTTAGCCGTTCTGTTTATGGATTTTCGGGCCTTATTTTTTTTGGAGAGAAGGGTCACTTCTATACAAGAAAACAAAGCTTAGGAGGAATTGTTAGTCTCTTGGGGTGTGATATTATTTTATTGGAGGTCGTTGCCATATCTCGATTTATTGAAGTCTAATCGTTTGGGCATGGTTACCTAATTGTGTGGGTAAGTTGATGTGAGGATATTTTGTGTAATTGTTGGATAAGGTTTCATGACTATTCGTTGAAGGAATTAAATTTTGAGGAAGTAAGTTGGCGCGGATAAGAGTTAATTTAGTAGTGGAAAAGGTTCTTGTTTGGTGGTTATTAAAGGGAGGTGCCCACTCCTATATGAGATATTAGGATTTATGATTTTGCGTCATGATACAGCTCGACATACGATATTGGATGTTTGAATCTAATTGGATGCAATTAAATTTGTGAATAATCTCTAGTTGTCCAAGAAAACTTTATTTTGGTGTATTGAGGTATATCTTGCGGTTAGGGAACTTAGAAGGATAAATGACCTTTTTAAGTACAAGATAACTAGCGTAATTTTTGAGGTCGCTTGGAGACTAATTTTGGATCCATGTGGTAAGTTAGTATCTTACGTTGCATGCATGATTAGAGAATCTAAGATATTGGTTTATTTAGAAGTTGAAACCTCGTTCAATATTAGTGTTAGAATATAAATTCGACTATGTTTGGGTAGCAGGAATAATACTCAAGTTTTTAGCGAGTTGACAGACGTGTGTAATAATTATTTGGTTGAGGAAATGGTTTTTTTTGTGTGGTTATTAAATGGTCGGATACACTCTAATTGGGATATTAAGATTTTAGATTTTGCATGAGGATACAACTCAAGATTCAATTGTGGATTTTTGAAGCTAATTGGATGCAATAAAATTGGTGAATATTCTTTAGTTGTCCATGAA